>AZLU01000314.1:0-37612 GCA_002224055.1 Pezizomycotina sp. ARF18 | reverse complement strand
ATATAACCAAGCAAACAATAGTAATATAACAAGGTGTAGATATGGTATTCTTTTATACCCCTTTTTCTTGTAAAAAAAATTTTTTTTTGGATCTTTTAGGCATTCGCACAAGTCCTCTACGTCAGCTACGAGACAACAGCAGTACTTGCTTAAAGGTTGTTAGTGTAATGTACTTGTGGCGATTGTGTTATTATTTACTGGTACTTCTTTGGTAAAATGAAAAATAGAATAAGTATTAACAGTATATATATTACGCCAAAAGAAAAGCAAAAAAAAAAAAAAAAAGCTCCCCCAAATTTCCATCCGAAGGGAAAGAAGAAACGGCCCGAGGAAGGGAAGATACCTATTCCAATTAGCCTGCAAGAAAAAAAAAAAACTTTGTTCGTTGCACCGGACTTTCCAAGAAAATCATTGAGAGGTTGAGCAGTATTCGCCCTCCCTGTATTTTCTTATTTTATTTATTTATTTATTATAGTAGAAAGTATTAGTATTATATTAGTATTAGTAAATATTTTATTTCTATTATTTTATTTTCCCCGTTCACTCTCCCTTTATTCCTTTTTTTTTTTTTCTTCCCTTTTCTTCCTCAGGCGTTCGTCGTCGCAACGAAAATATTACACAGAATTAATACGCTCTCGCACACACTCGCACTCCCAGCTTTTCGCCTTTCTCTCTCCTCCCCGAATTTTTTTTTATATTGTTCCCTTCTCTTTTTATTTTTCCTTCTTTTATTATTTTTATTTTTATTTTTGATTCTTTCGTTTTCTCTTTTCTCCTCTTTCTTTATTTTATCTCTTTCTCCTTCTCTGCTCTCCTCTTCATTTTGTCCTGTCTATTAATCAATTTATCATTAAATATATACTTTTCTTCACTTTCTCCAGGGTTCCTTCACCCTCTTCCTTCCCTATTTTTGTTACCATTGCTCTGCGTTCCCGCGTCGTCATCCTTCTCGAAGCCTCTTTCCTCTCTTTTCCTGGTCTACTTGCCTCCACTCTTCTCTCGAGCTGGCCTCAGCGCGGCCCTGTGACCCATAACCTTGGGCCTAGGTACAAAGTAAGCATTTTTTTCTCTTTCTTTTTTTTTGGGCCGATAAGGGGGGGGGGGCGGGAAGGAAAGAAACTTCTCTTCGTAGAGTCATAATTGAACGATTACTTTTATAAGAGGGTTTTAGATCTATTTTGTAGAATTAATATCAGGATACCGAAGTTGTGGTTTGGTGCACGGTTACTTGGACGCTCTGTATTCTATAAAAAAAAAAAAAAAAAAAAAAAAAAAAAAAAAAAGGGAACCTTATTATACAATTCACGCTCTCCTTTCTTTCCTTATTTCCTTCCCCCCAAAGAAAAAAAAATCTTACTTTTTTTCTCGTTCCATTAACCATCATCCTATATTTCTCACAATCGTTTTCCCCTCTGCCGCCCCCGGATATCCCGTCATTGTGACCCCCCTTCCACCCCAGTCCACGCTTCCATTTATGACTATATCCACATCTACATTAGCTCTGTCTGCCCTACTACTATACTAGCAATAAGAGGACTATTTGTTCTATATTGGCATCGACGGATTATTCTCTTGACGTCCCCCCCTTCATATTATATCTAAGTATATATATTAATCGCAAGGGTAAACTTGTCTGTCTTTGCTATCCTCCCAGTTTTTTTGTTTTTTTCAAGCATATAAACAGAGAAAGAAAGAAAAAGAAGTCCGATACCAACGATTCTCCCCTGAACGCTATTAAAGGCATGCAGTACAGGGGATTACAGATTCGACCTGTCTTCTTGAGTTGCCAATTTCTGTTTGAATACTCTTTCATATTTATCGATTTGATAAACTTTTTCTAACTTTTCTTTCCCTTCTCTATTTTAGTAGATCAGAAGCATCTACTTTCTCCGTCGCACTGCTGGTTGCATCCAGATTATGATTTGAGACCAGTCGTTTTCTTTCTGATTATCCGCCTCGGAGGAACAATTCGTATCCTCAAAAAAAATTTTTTTCTTTTTTTTTCACCATCCTGTTAGCATAGGATTGCCTAAACAACATTAATACGCCTGTATATCATTGAAGAATTTAACGTCGAGACCATAACGTTAGTCGGGGGAGAAATGTACAACCCGGGTCGTCCAGGCAGTTCATGGCCTCCTCCCGAAGACCCATCTCGAGGTAGGGTCCACGGAGGTTGGCTCTCCGATGACCGATACCGTTCAAGAGATGAGCAAGTAAGTTCCGAGCCTCGAAGGATTCGGCCCCTGGTTGTCAACCTTCACATAAATTCGAGGTAGTAATTCTGCTGTTGCATGTATGCTAATACATCCCTTTGTGTGGGGTTCGCTCATCAACAGGGCCCTTCCCACCTTCGCCCCGATCGACCTACCGTCCAACAGCAGGATGTCGGGCCTCACGCTCCACCATCATCTTTCCGCGGAACCACTTTACCACCCGCTTCCCCCGCAACAACAGCAGCAACAACCTCAGCAACAACCTCAGCACCCCGTCGATCAATATCCCATGCAACCGCAAATGCAGTTCCATCAACCACAGGCACCAAGGCAAAGGACCGCAATCGCGTGCCGTTATGTAGAAGGAGAAAGGTATGACCGCTTTATATATGCACCATTTTAATTAAATATTGCCCAAGTGAGTAAATTTGACCGTGTTATTTTTCGATAGATCCGGTGCTCTGGCTTTGATTCCAATTCAGACGGGCGATGTACAAACTGCATACGCTTCAACCAGGAATGCGTCTTTACGCCAGTGTCTTCACAAACACAGGCGTTTGTTCCAGCTCATGCACGTTTCCCGCAGCTAAAGCACAACTATGTGGAGCCAAGGGGCCCGAACCGGACACATTATCCGCAACTTTACGGCCCACACGGACAGCCGCTCCTTACAATATGCCTGCGCACCCGCAATCGGAATACCTTCAGGGCGGATATGCGCCCCCGAGTCCAAGTGCAGCGGGTCCGTCATATCCAAGATCTACGAGGAAGGCAATTACGACTCAAGTAGACACCGGGAAGACCAATATTCCACGTCACTTCCGCCTCTTGGATCGCAAGCCGGGTACCAAATGTCTCGGAAGGGTGATTACAATCCTCATGCGTGCGGCCCCCGCAGGTAAACCCGCCATCATCGCCACCAGCCACTCTGCCTCCCCCAAGACAATTTCTCCCCCGAGAGGTGCTTCGAATGGTTACCCTCCACTACTCTTCCACCTCCTCTGGACATACGCTGCCCCACCCAACGATATGATCGGCATATATTCCCGGGTCCCTTGAACCAACATCCTCTTTCTCCGGGGCTTCAGATGCAAAGGCGCTCCTCTGACCCAAGAGACAAAGATGGCCGTGATCCGCGGCAAGGATCAGAAAATATGAGTTTCCTTACGTGCCACCGCAGACGAACTCCACAATTCCTCCTGTCCAACCACATGCGCCGCAGCGGTCTTCCTCTGCTGGACCTCCAACAATCCCTCACACCCCTATGGCATTGACTGGGCCCTTGATCCACCCCCTGGTAGCTCCAGTCAGCGGCGGATCATAAAATGTTGAGTTCTTTGACCTGGAAACCCTAATCCTGGACAGCTATTAGTCCTCGGATACAGGCACCTGGTTTCTGTCTAGTTGAGAATCTCCAAGATTCGTCGACGATGGATTTATCAGGCTGTCCGCACTCGATCATAGGATCCTGTGCGGATATATCAACCCCCCCCCAATACATTATTTTCATCTTCCTTCGAAAGAAAATCATTTCCCTTTCTGAAAACCTTTAATCCTGACTTATATTATCTCTGCCGGTTATCACAGTTACACTTTATTACAAATTTGCCGGCCTCAGATTGAACAATTACCGGCCATTATTATTATTATTATTATTATTATTATTAGTGCAATTATTATTTTGCTATTGTTATTGATCCGCTGGTGGCGTCGATCACGACGCAACGCCGCATTTTCCCTGGAAAGAAAACTAGAAACGGCGAAACAAAATGGCACTCTTACCAGAGAACGCCATTTATTTATCTCAATCAAGTCGAGGCCGGCTACGAACGAAGAACGTTCCTCCTTACCAGCCTTTCGTTCACTATCACCTATCGGAAGTTGACTCTTTCAACTCGGGCGGAGGTTATTTGGCCTGTAAATTTCACGGTACTAGCCAATTATATCAATTACCCGAGTCTCTTCAGATATTCCATGTCCCTCGTCGTTTCCTTTGTTTCCCTCTTTGTTTAAACTAAAGTTCTCTGGTATATCAGGTTTTATACTTGTGTTACCCTTTCCCCCGCTACGTACACCGGCTTTGATGTGTAATATTCGTGGAAACACTTGTAACCTCTTTGCCCAGGAGCGCTTTCCAATTTCATGTTCAAACATTCCCATTCGCCTATTCTTGTCCTATTTCTGCATTTCTTTTCAAGTGGGCATTTACAACGAAGGTCTTCTCTGGCATCTTTCCCATTAATCCCTGTTTGTATTGTATTTCTACTTTAATTTCTTTTCGCTGATACTGGATCTCCTTGTCTCTGTCCTTCTGCGACTCTGCCTTTATCTTCTTTTTTCGCATGCGTCTCATTTTCTCTAACGGTGCGGTTCCATTTCGGTTGTTGTTTACTATAGCTTTTTCCTCGCTCGGTGTATTCGTTTTGAATCGGTTACGTATTCGATATATAAAGTTTACGGTTGCGGTCTTTCAAAAAAAAAATTGTCCTTTTCTGATTTCCCTTTGTTCTCCCTCACTTTTAATTTATGGTTTTGTTTCAGTTTGGGATGGATATATCCACTGTCGTTACCGGATCTGCGCTTTGCATATGCTTTCTAATATATCCACATTTAATGATTAATATCTTTCATTTATCTACTCCCGGCTTCTTATTTTCTCCTTTATAATCTTCCTACCTCTTGCCACCCTTGCTCATTCTATATTCTTCTCGTCTCCCCAGCTTGGGGTATGAACAGAAAAGGGCATGGTTTTTTTTTTTTTTTTTTTGGAAGATGGAAGTTTCCGCTCGGATATGGCTTCAGTGGTCTTGTCCAATAACTAGGAAATATTTGGTAACTTCAACTATACGACCGTACGTGTACGGTCTGCGCTGGACACCCTTCCTGTTTCACATTCTGAGCTATGGATTTACCCCTCTTTTTTTCTTCATCGACCTCTGGAGGATAGAGATAATTTCGAGATAGGGTAAGGTTTCTAGGGTTGATTATCGGATTTTTTTTCTCCTTGACTACTCTTATTGCAACCCTTCTTCCTCTTTTCTTTCTTTTCTTTCTTTTCCTCAAATCTTAAATGTAATATCTTTCGCCACTTTTCTTTTCAACGTAACTCACAAACATTTGTTCGTGTTCACGTTTAAGGCTATCTCGATGGCTTTCAAATTATGTTCTTGCCAGTTATTTATACCAAGCGACGGTTCTCTTGGTTTTTTCAAAGGCACGTCTGCGGAGCGTTAGGTTTTTTCCCTCTCTCAACTCGTTCCGTTTCTTCTCATATTCTCTTAATTTTGTCATTGATTTGGTCCATTCCGAACGAAGAGGGTTTCATTTCCCAGATGCTCTCCCTATTCTGATGCTTAGGCGGGGATTACCTCTAGATTTGAGAATGATAACGAAGGATATTGATTGTACATCTTGTTGCGAGCTTCTTTCCATTAACGATTATTTAAATGTATCGAGTTTCTTTCGAACGCCCTGTAGGTTGTGCCTCGTAGCTTTTATAGCCATATTTTTTTCTTCTTTTCGCTTTAGTCTTGTTTTTGCTTTTTGTCAGAAAACTAAAAGGTGCGAGTACTGTTTGAAGATTTTACTGGGCTCGTTTTGCTTTACACTTAATAAATTCACAGAATCATTTTAATATATAACAAAATAATCCATCTCCTGCGCATAATAAGCACACCTTGCGTACATATTGGAGGAAAGGGAAGAAGAGATATCAGTGACATGTCTCATTATCGGTCTTTTCAAAAAAAATTTTTTTTTTTATTCTGTAAAGGTTATTTATATAACTAACAGAAAGTACCCGAATTTTTCAATCTATTGATATCGGTCAGTTTCGTCAACTATACTCGATCTACACCGACACCCCGTATGGGCTCGTCCATGTTAAGTTGATAGCCCGAGGTTAAAAAACATTTATTCTTACTCCTTATAAATAAATAGGATTTTGAGACCAAGAAATAAGTTTATATATAGCGTCTATATCAAGAATGCTTTGGCCATCATGACACACTGCGAACCACAGTGCGGAATAACGGCCTTTTCTTTTCTTTCATGATATGTCTATAATAGGACCTCTAATTTTTTTTTGTCATTATTATTTATTTTGTTTCGAAAGACTACCTCTATAAAGGGTTATATACTAAAAACGACATCAAACTTTCTATTGATCTTGCGAAAGGACTGTTTAATTATAAATGGCACGCTGATATAAGTAAAACAGCACGCACGAATGTTACACAGCCAAGAAACGATCAGTTTCTGTTTGAAGATAAGTACCTCCTTGCTGGTACATGGTAGTTCTTACTTTTTCGTAACAGAAACATATATATATAAAATCAAATAATATAATTACCACAAGAAAAGCGCGATAATATATAACTAGGAGACATACTGAGTATATATAGCCAGTGCAGAGAAAATAATAGCATATATATAAAAAGGGGAGAGTATAATAATAGTCTGGTTCTGTGCCTCCCTTATCAATATTTGAATCGAGACCGATATTCGGATAAGCTATCGATCGCCCCGCTTCTTGGAACCGATCTATCCTTTTCACGCAACCCGACACAACGTGACAACCAAAAGAAGAAGAAAAAAAGAAAACAACAGAGAGGGAGAGAAGCTTAAAGGGTCCGTAAGCAAAATTTACCAGGGGAGAATATTAATATGTCTCCAGAGTGGTGCACAAGTTTCTAAGGGTCTTTTCAGTACCGATTTCATCATCCTGAAAGAGCAACTTGCTTTTTTTTTTTTTTTTGTAATATTTGAAGGGACCATATCATTTCCCCCTCTTTCTTCGATATAACAATAACATCTAAGAAATAAAAGGCGAGAGGCCTACAAGCCACCACCACCACCACCAACAACAACAACAACAACAAGACAGGATCCTCTAGTTAAAAATACGAAAAAAAAAAAAAAATACCTCAAAGCCGCCCCGCCATGCCTTCTCTCAATTGACAATTGATTCTATTATCTAAGTAGGAGCCGGAACACCTAAGGAATTTAAACAAAGGATTACATTATAATAAAATGCGCACATACGTACCTAAAAGTACTTCTAGTATATAGCTGCGAAGGGGGGAAAATCTATATAAGTAACAGGTAACAGGCTCGGGTTTTCCGTTAGCTCTCCGTCACAGCGCCTACAGCCTAGGCGAGAAAAAAAAAAAAATTAAATTCTTTACTCAGCTATAGAAGAAGCGTCCAGGCTATTAAGTCATTATTCTAGAGAGATGATTCATGTTATCGGTTTTGCCTTAGGCGCCTGGTATTATATGCTATCACCTCCATTTAAATTAAATCTAATAAGGATAATTGAAACTCACCAGCCTAAGAAGGAGAGATACTCCGAAGAACGGGGATAAAAGAAAACAGGGGGTTCTGGATAAGAAGGTATTTCCGCGATTTTGGAAGTAGAAACAGAGGCCGATAACAACGGTTGTGGCGACAGGCGCGCCTGGTCGATCGTGACACGCCTGCGAGCAGGTACCCCCGCGGCCACTCTTCTTTTTTCTTCTTTTTTTCCGCGGGCATTTCCCCTATAGATTAACATCGGAAAGCCTCTCGAAATTATTGTTCATTTAACCGTTTATAAAAGTTTCTCCATTACAAGCTTACCTTAATTTGCCTTCTTTTTCCTTTTTGCCGGAATCATCTGTAAGTTACCAAGTTACTTCCAGAATTTTATTTTCTCATAGATCCGCCTCCGTACAAGGAAAATTAGGCTTTTTTTTTCTCTCTCCCAGTAATTCTTTTCTATGTAAGTACACTAAAGAAAAAAAAGCCTGCATTGTTATTTGAATTAAGTACAATTTGCACCCGGGTTACACCGAAATACGTAGTAGTATTGTACTTATACAATTCAATTACTTACAACTTTGCGATATTTTTTCTTTCTTTTTCTTTTCCTCAAGTCCCAAGGTCATTATATCAATGTGAGTGCTCGAGGCCAAGTAAGGCTGCTTCACACCACAAAAAAGGAATGGGCATACTGGGCAAGCACCCGACGGGCACCATTGTAGCCATTAATTAGAGGGAATAATTTCTGGACTTGTTGGAGATAAGAGTAAGTGTATAAAGTAGTAATAAAAACGTAGGGAAAAAAAAACGCATGTTGAACATTTCTAGAAACACAAATTGAAAATGAGAGACAGAGGCGGAGGGAGGGAGATGGGGGGAAAGACTAAGTTATCTGCGAAAAAAAAAAATATAAACTAAGAAAAAAAAGATGAATAAGAAATAAATATACATACATGCTTATATACTTATATATATATATATATTAAAAAATATCAAAAAAAAGGGCAAAGAGAGTAAGAAAGAAAGGGAGATATTTTATTTTGAGCGAGAACATACACTTACCTAAGTACCTAGGTATATAAGTAGTAGTACCAGCAGCAGGTTTGTACCACCTACGTGCGCTCCTGTCGTCTACGATGTAGATTTGCTATGCCGCTTTTGAATAAGGAGTATTTTAAGTATTTAAAGGTGCTATCAAATCCGCTCACCCCCTTCCGACCAAAAAAGAAAAAGTACCAGATAGAAATACACAAAAAAACACATACACACACACCTTCTCTCTCTCTCTCTATATATATATATATATATATATATATATATATCCATATACACTTATATATACGTTATCAATATTCTTCAAATACATAGGAGGATATATTATTATCACTTCGAAAGCGACTTCTCTGTATCCTTTCCTGGACGGCGTAAATCAACCCTAGTATACAACAGTTTTCTTTCCTCTTCCTCTCTATCTCTCGGCGCAAAATAAGTATTCAATTCAAAACCACTTGGAATTGAATTTGCCAGGAGAAGAACATCTAAAAGCAAAAGGAACAGGAGAGTCAAATCAAGCCATCTCATAACCCGTCATCTTTCATCGACTAGCCAAAATGGTAAATCTGCTATATCGTCGACCACGGAAGGTAGCCCGTGCGTTTGCACCCAACGGTGGCTCTCAAGAGTTGCAGGAGGATATTTCTTCGTTAGTTCACCAGACTCCCGAGGAACCCCAGAAAGAGTTCAAATTGCCGGTATTCCTGACAGTCTATCATTCGAAAAGATTATTGACAACGGAACTTGTCCGGTGAGCTTCCCTTCAAATTCCAGCCTATTCGATTTTTATTTCCCCGGAACACGATCTATATAGCCTTATTTGTATCATCAAATTTATAAAAAGAGTTATGAGAGGGTACTTCTCCTTCCCTCGCTCCAACTTGAATACTCCTGGTTTTTTTTTTTTTTTTTTTTTTTTTTTTTTCTGATATATGTTGCTGGAACTCTGACGATTGGTGTACTTTCAGCCTTGTACGGTGCGAGACTTCATGAGCTACCTCTTATACATTGAGCATGCCGCAGAAAATCTCTAGTTCTGGTTGTGGTTCAAGGATTACGAGAAGAGATTCGGAGAGCTCAGCAGTGCAGACAAAGCACTTTCTCCAGAATGGACGAAGGAAATGGGATTCGCTTTAACTCTGAAGAACCCATGGTTCTGTCCATGGATTCGAGCAGAATACCTGGAGTCGCGAAGGAGATTTTCAAAGAGTCGACCTACATAGCCCCAGCTGTTAACATGATTGGTAAAGGGCACAGCGGATATAACCCTTTCGATACCCCGCCGCGGACACCTTGTACAAGCCAAGAAAATGGAAGCCTTGCTTCGCCCACATTGGTAGGTTCCGAATTGTCATACGGAGACAAGATGCCTGGCAATTATAAAGCTACAGCAAAGGACGCCTTTGTCGGGGTTGACCTCAAATGGCAACCATGTGAGAATGTCCCAAAACTCCGAAAGAACACTTCTTTAGGTTTAGATCGTCATCAACAATCGGTTGTCTCCTAGGATCTAACGTGTTCTTTCCTTGAGCTCTATCCAGTTACTGTCCAGCCCTTCCGTGACGAGGTAGCTAGAGTGATAGCCCTATATATAGCAGACGGTTCACCAAGAGAACTCAACATATCGTCTAGAGACCGAGCCACCGTGCTCCACGCGCTTGAAAATACGACGCACCCTTCTGCGTTTTATATACTAAGAAACTCAACTGAGTGGTCTCTACGATGCCAATCTCATCCAAACTTTGTCCGTTGGTCAATTTACAACGGGAACCGACCGCGAGTACTCTTCGCAAGGGGCTTGGAGTCTCCACCATCCTATTAGGTTTGCTAGCCGGTGTGCTACCACTCTTAGTGGAGCCAATAGAGCATGGAGGGTCCTGGCCAGTTTGGGCTTGCTCATGGGTATATCAACCTTGATAGTCGCTTGGAAGGGAATGGTAAGATCACTTTTCATAGCGCAAAAGATGTAGCTTTTGCAATAGAGAGAGAAAGAGAGAAAAGTGGACCCTTCCAACCCTTTCACTATTTTTTCCCCTCTATATAACGGAACATTAGCTAATCTACATATCTTCTTTCGCCTTCAATATGTAGTGTGTGGTTCTACACGGCCTGCATGCACGGCACCTCCATCCTTGGGAACTCTTCCCGTCATCAGAAACCGATGCTTCGTGCTCGAATTCTGATCTCGAAGTGAAGAAACATTCTCTGGAAAGCATCAATTCCTCAACAATAGCTACGAAAGTGAGCCTTGGGTCATCAAGTATCAAAAGAGGAACATAATTCGGAAGGTTTTTGATAGGGTGAGTGTTATGTGTTATATTCACACTTGCTTGGGTGCTGTTCCGGGCGAATTTATCACTAATTTGCTATCTTTTTTATTATTATTTTTTTAAGCAAACTTGGATTCAAGAGCCTGCACTGAGGCAGATACAAGATATCATTTTTCTTCAAAGTTTCCTCGGCGCAACGATTATAACTGCTATAATCGTCGGTATCTTCGTTGCTCTCCCAAAAGGAAATCTCTATTAGGCCCGTGGCCATCTATTTCCTTCACTCCTCAACCAGACTGGTCACAAATGAAACGAACATGCTTAACTCTCAACTACTAGCCATGCGTGGGTCAGTTCCATTGAAGTTTTTCTACGCTTCAAATAAGAGATATTTGCTTCTGGATTTTAGCAGGTTTCTCTATTCTTTATCTTTTTTACCTTCTTGACCAATATTTGAAATTTTAACAAATGCTGTGCGATGCTCAATCCTGCACTCACCAGCATCTCTCCTTTATTGCCAGGTTTATTATTTTATTGGCTATCTATTGATATCCCTCGCTTTGAATAATTTCTTTGCCGTATCATATTAATCTGAACATCAAGTAGGGAGGTTATATACTGATGTTTTATTGCTGATGGACTTCGAATTTATCTACTAACTAGATTGATTTGATTTGACTTGACTTGATCTGATTTGATTTGATTATGTTTCAATGTCCAGTCACTCAGCTACATGCCTCTCGAAAGTATCTGATAGGCATCATATTGTCCATCTAACAAAAGCTGTCAATCATATATGAGCAAGTTACATCGCTCTTGAGATATAGGACGGGTGAGGCGAGGTCTATTGTTCTTGCTTAATATAGACTATTCTTATGTTAGTTCCCTATGCTTATATATGGTGCGCTTTCGGCTTTTTTTTTTTTCTAAGTGGCCAGAGGTATCTTCAGATATCGAATGAAGTTATCCATGTGCATCCACGCTATCGTTGCCTCGTTAGTAGTAGATGGCTGGTCTTTCTCTTCACCATCTAAATCCGCATCTCACTTTATATTCTATTAACTCTATTCAAGAACCTTACCAATTAGCGAGAGCGAAGATTGTTTTTGTAAATCCATCTGTTTCTCCTTTAGTCGCAAAATGAAGTGGATGAAGAAAAGAAGAAAGATAACAGAGTATTTAATTAAGGAGGGGAAAAACAGATACGAGGCAAATCATATTGCAATTATAACAAAATTTTAGTCTTGCTCAAGCTCTCCCGGAAAGACCTTAATTGGACAATTGCAAGACTCAAATTTTCACTGATAAATTCCAAAATTTCCTTCCAAGAGTGCCTCTGCGTATCGCAAAGTCTTCGTGCTGTATATCAAGACATGCCGACTGCTTCCTTTTTTCCCTTAACACGCTCCGAAAGGCTATAAAATACTAGGTAGATACCCCAGTAGACAAATGACATTGCGTATACATAGATGTTTAATCAGATCTCATAATATGCTTGAGCAGCGCTGATTTGATAGGGAACGATAAATCGGAAAGAACCTTAATCCGTATGTAGGTTAATGTTTAGGCTCAGATTTTATTTAATTTCTCTTAGCAAAAAAAGTCTTCGCTGTGGCAGTCTAACATTTTATGCAATATGCCATCTATATGATAAATTACTTTTATCCATGGGATGTTGAAGAGCATAGAATACCAGTGCAATTGCCTGCGGCTTGAAACCCGCTACGACGCCGTAGGTAACCACCGAAATGTACATGAGGGACGTTCATTCCAGATGAAACACACAACGCTGCTTCGTTTCGTCGACTCTCAAAGTTTAGAGAGAACTGTTTGCGCCGAAGAACGCTGTAGATGAAATTTTAGTATGGCATTCAGGAGCAAAGCGGCAGATCTCTCAGGCATATTACTCTCACCTCGAGCTTTCCTTTCTCATCCACATCTCCATACTTTATGACGCCATGGTCCGAAATGATAGCGAAGCGCATCGGCCTGTCGCCGCTTACCCAACCGAGTTGTTGCGAGAACTTGAGTTCGAGTCAGAGAGAAAGAGCTAATGCCCTTGTATTAGAACGCCAATGTCACAAAAGCTATATATATCCATATAAAAGCGACAAATGTCCAGAGGGAGGTCAAGCCACAATCTCATCCTTGAGCCCATAGGCCTTTCTCCAAGCACTCATCACCCAGCCGTCTAATATTTCCTTTGGTTAAGTAATTATCTAGATCGATTATTTAGACGAACTGAATATGAATCAAGGTATATATACCATTAACTAGATAGAACAATAATGACGAGGTAGGATACGTCAGCCACATGTTTTCGAAGTGTTACAGATGGTTCCTGGAAACTTTTGACTTTTAAGAGCACTATATTTATACCTGATATCACTGCAATTATGTCCACCCCCTTGTCTTTGAAAGTTTGGAGATTTTCTATGACTCCAGGACATGACGTTCGCTGCAAGAAGGAGTAAAAGCGCCGGGCACACCAATTATAATAACCTTCTTGTCAGTCCATTCTTTGGAGGCATTGTAGTTCACAGGAATCCCACAGGCGGTGATGCCATCTTTCTCCGGAGTATATGGACGTAGCTGTTTAATTTTGCACAATTGGATTGTTACTCAGCCGGGTTGGTACAGCGGCAATATAGGACTTTCGGGCAGTTATATAGAAAATCGTATTCAATCTCGGTATAGATAGAGAGAGACTCACGAGAAGGTAACGTCGGAAGGGAAGTTGTCGCCAGTGGAAAGACCCATATCCGCTTCCGTTTTTTTCCCCCCCCTTTTAAACGACTACTAGATATTGTGTGAGGATAACCTGAATATTGAGAAAGCGGCGATGAAAGAACGAGGGAAAAGAAGAGAGGGAAAAAAGAGAGGGAAAAAAAGAGCCCTTGATGTTAGTTAAGATTTGATTATAAGGAGTTGAGTATCCACTACACAGAGTTGAGTAGATATATTTTAAATCGTTATCATTTTATATCACCCACAAAAAATCACTCATTTGATTTTTTTTTTTTTTTTTTTTTTTTAAATCACTACTTACATATATTTTTTCCATTCTTGTCTTTTTTTTCTTTTCTTTTTTCCTTTTTTTGAAGCGCTCAGGTACCCAAAAATGTATAAGGAATTTAAATACTTATACATACTAAGTACTTAATAATATAATTGGTAACAGTTATTTTCTTGGCTCAATACACTGCCTTATTTTTGCTATAGCTCAGTTTTCGAAACATCTGAGAAAAGGTCTGGTATGTTGTTCTTCGAAGATACTTATATAAGTGATTTATATATATACCTATTTAGATACCAAATACTTGTTTAAAACTCCTTCGCTCCTTTTATTGACCATTGCCATGGAGGCGGGGAATATTCCACTAATTAGATATAAAATCTGTATCCAATATTTGTTCCTGGGAGCTGGAGTGAAATAACACTTTCGTTACCGATACCAATACGGTCTCGCCTTCTCAAATCACTCCAAAGGACGAAAGCGCTGCCTATCTAATCACAAATCTCCTTCGTATATACCTGGCAACTTCTCCGCACCAGCAAAGCAAGATGACTACTGCCATGTCTTCTTCCGCTCTGACTATACAAGGGCCCACGGATTCCTCGATCAATTCCCTTAGAAGGATCAACTCGCTCCTACTGCCAGTTGCTTATCCAGAAAAGGTTTACACAGAGGTAATGGAGGATCCCATTAACAGCGTGTTGACGCGCTTGGCATTCTGGGAGGACGAATGCATCGGCGGCATCCGATGTCGATTGGAGGAAGAATCGGACCGGCGTAGGATTTACGTGATGACACTGGCAGTTCTGGCGCCGTACCGGAGGCTTTCTGTTGGGACGCACTTATTAAATTATATAGTGGACACTGCCGCGAAGCACCCTCTCATCAACGCCACGGAGGTCTACGCCCACGTCTGGCTCTCCAATGCTGACGCCCTCGAATTCTATAAAAGCGTAGGATTTGACACGGAGTCTGGGGAGGTTGTGAAAGGGTATTACAGGAGGCTCAAGCCTAACGAAGCGAGGGTTGTCACGAAGGCTGTGGCCGGGCTACTACTACTATAGTATGAGTCGCGTTGCAGTATTGCTGAACTTCTATCCTTTAGACGGGTCAAGCAGCATCCTCGTCTCCTATCAAATGCCATTTAGATGCCATATTGATACATAGGTGAATAGGGAGGAAGAAAAAAAAATTTTTTTTTGTTTATTTATACTTATTCTCCATAGATTCAATTCCTCATGGTGGTGGAAAACTAGTCTTTTGATTATTCGACCGCATGTAAGACGACTTAGCTCTTCGGGGAAAGAAAAAATAAAAATAAAAATAAATGAAATGAAAAGGAAACAAACACAATCAAACGAATATAGTTTCTTTTGATTTTGTTTCAATTTATTTTATCATTATTTTTTTTATTTTGTACGTTACAGAACTTTTATCGGGGCGGATTCCTCAAGGATAAACCGAAATGACCCAGCTAACGTCTGCGAAGCCTTCAGGTGGCCCTGAGTCTACATCAAGGAAGTAGAAACCCACGATTACCGACCGATCATTAGAAATACGTTTGTATGATGGCTGATCATATTATTACGCGAATGTATACCTATCCTCATGGCTTCAAAGCCTCATCTGGTGACGCCATCATCATCCTTAAGCAGTGGCTGGAGCGCTAGTTTTTTAGGTACAACAAATAAACCAACTTGCAGATACAGTATCACCGCAACCGAAATTAGTATCTGGAAATTCTCTTTGCATGAAAAAGGGTTAAGTAGCATACCTGCTGTGACTAACACATTACCGTCCAGGTCCAGGACTTGGCCTCTAACTAAGGCTTTCCTATCGGTGGCCTATTTTATGATAAATATCGACAAAACATTAAAGAGAATTAGAAGAGACATAAGGGCGAGCCTGTATCTAGATAGGAGGTCATAGGGTTACCTCAACCAAATCAGTTTAATAACGATGAACTGCTCCGTCCGGGTGGGTTTAAGATATTGCACCTTCAAGTTCGCAGTAACGCCTGTTCGGGCTGGGAATGACGAAATAGCCTGTACGTTGTGGAAACCAACGTGCTAAGTAATTGTGATTGAAATAATGGTGGGAATAAAGGTTTTTTTTTCTTTCTTTCCCTCAGTGAAGTATAAGGCAATGGTATGCAGCAAAGGGATCTCACTGTTATCCCTAGCGCTTCATCTGTATCCGATTAATCCTAAATTAGCAAACGCTCTCCAAAGGAATCGTTGATGAAAGGAAATTGGAATAAACAATAAATAAATTTAAGCAAAACAAAATCAATAGATACACCATGAGCTAGACTTAGGAGAAAGCATAGGGCGCTGGAGTTGAATTACCTAACAGTGTTGCAAGCATTCCCCCATGCTTTTGAAATATCAAAGTCAATGTCATATGTTAAACGTGAGCAATCTCCAAGCATTAAAAAAAAAAAGAAAGAAAGAAGAGAAAAAAAAACTCACAACCATTCTCGGCCAACCCGATACAGCAAAGCCTAGATGTACCAGGTTACACATTCGCTTTTGCCTCTCGTCCCACCATTTCCAATTGAGAACTACGCGCGATGTCCCTTTGAGAGTCTGGGAAAGACTGATCCGAGCTTGGGAATCACTAGACTCAGACCGAAGACGTCCTCGTACCATCGCGTCCCAATCCTGCCATACTTTTGCGCCATCGGGATAGACTTGCGACTTTAGCTCTTTGACAAAGTCCAGATTGTCCGCCAGTTCTTCTATCACCTGGACAATCTCCAAATCGTCCTCCGAGCCTGTCTCCGGGTAACTGATCGGAAAGTTGGATTCGATGATGTAGAGCGTGACCAAGGCAGAACCTACGGTGAGCAGAGAGTAGTAGAGAGCGCTCCGAACGAGCCTTCGGGGCCCAGTACTGCTGTTTCCTTGGACTGGCAGTTGCTGGTATTCTTTAAAGTAGAACTTCTCCTCAGCTGCCGTCGATGACCTTCTCAGAAGCGGAGGGAACCGCGATTGTGTTACACTTTGCCGGATCTGTCGGGTACTGAACTGATGCAGACCGCCAAGCCTCTGCAGGATTGTAAGGCTCCGAATACCCGCCATCAAGAACTCGCGGTCGCGAATAGAACTTAGCGCCTCAGCTGGGTATTGTGAGAGAGGATGGTCTATCGGCCATTTGAAAATAAATCCTTAATGAAATGGAAAACTGAGGTTGAGAGATAAACGAAACCTTAAAGAATTGAATAATTATCAAATACAATAAACAAAAAAGTTTAATTCAAATACGCACTTCAAACTTCTCTTCTCTTTTCTTTTTTTTTTTTTTTTTCTTCTCTCTTTTCTATTCTCTTTACTTTTTTTTTAAAAAAAAAGAAAAGGCGATCAATCATCAATGGTGGTGGGTATTATAGATAGTTATTGGTTCAAACTTAGGGTAGACAAAACTGGCACGAAAGCGGGTAATATCTTTATTATTATTATTATTATTATTATTATTATTATTATTTTCTTTATTCCCTTCCCTCCACCTCCCAAGAAATACTTCTTCTATCACACACGATTCTTCTTCCATTTTACTCCATTCAAACCTCCACACATAAGAAATGATCCCCACGAAGCGTTTGAGCTCAAGAGATGCCAACACGAATCCGAGGAAGAAACGTAGGCTTCAAGATGCGCGATACATCTCAACTCAAGCGCAACAGTGTGAAAACCCTGCAGAAGGGTCTCTGAACCTGGAGTCCTTTGTGGAATCCAGGAAGTTTGAGACGAAGAGCTTCATCTCGGCAATGAATACGTCCAAGTAAGCGCCCTGAATAAAATATTCGAGGTATGACCGATCATCTGTCGCCTAGTAGAGATTATAGGAGAGATTAGCTAATATCTTTTCTTACGTACATAAGGCAGAAATCAAGCCAGCGGGCGTTCCAAACTGTGCCCCGTGAGCTAAGAAGGAGGACAGCGAGTCACAATGCAAACCGTGTTCCAAAGCGGTTGCGCCTCAGAGCTTCCCGTGAGGTTTGTTCGCTACTCTAATAAAAAAATTTTTTAACAGGATGGAGAATTCTCGCTAATTTGATTCTCCTGTCAGATGGCTGAAAATAATACGCCTCGTGTCACACCCACCGACGAAAGTTGTCGTTTCGGCTACGATACCGAAAAACCACTTCCTCGCTTGCAAAAGGAACAAAATTGAATGTGGGCAAGGATCAATTATGCGCACCCAAAGCGAGGAACATAAGAAATAGTGGATGCAGTGGCAACGCCAAACGCACCTCGAAGCAGTGGTTACCAACACATTTGTGGGCGGCAAAACGCTCACATATGGTCTCAAGGTGGGGGTTTTCGATGTGCGATACCCCGGTAGTAAAATGTTGGAGATCTACGTACAGGGCTTCTGAGCTGGACGGCTGCGTAGTTTGGGATACAAGTTTATACTTCGACCTTTACCCTAGAAGGTTCGCAACCCCATATCCGGAAAGCCTTAGAGGCTGTTCTCCCGAGTAAGGATCCCGCATACGCGCTCAAAGGAGTCGTTGTGGGTGGCCAAAGCACAACAACATGGGCTTTCAAGAGACGCTCTTGGCCGCTAGAACCCTTGGCGCCCGTCACGATTTTTTGGCGAGATATCGGTGAAGAAGAGGACAAGGGGAAGGATAGCCCGGCTTCGAATCGCGATGCTTTACGTGCAAGGAAGGTTGTTGTCAGGGTCCATCCGCACGCTTTTAAGGTGGTTTGGGAGGAGTTCCAGAAGGTAGTTCAAGACGACAAACTCGACTGCCTCCTCACGGATGTCAGTGCAGAGATCGGATCGATTCAACTAGCCGGGCACTAGCTTCTTCAGTCCTGGTCAAAGTAATACCGTCCTTTTATGAACAACTACCGCTGTATCACCCGGAGCTACCGTGCCTCCCATCTAGGAAGGCGTTACATGGGTTTACAAAGTTACTCTGTCTCCTACCGAGAAAGCACGGACAAGTTATACAAGACCATCACTCCAAGGGAGCTTTGCGCGGCAGCACTGGCAAAATTGACGGTTCGAGGGTGGTGTGGTGCCTGTGACAGCATTTCCAGCCCGATCAGCGACTCGTTTCCAGCCGATATTGCGAATACGAAATATACAAGGAAATACCGGGATTGCTGGACCATTCTCCTGCCATGGAAATATGTTCTCCAGTGTGGATTTCGATTACTCGCACGCCTGGCGTGAGGTTCGGCGGCCTCTGTGAGATGGACCACGTCTCACTGCTACGTCGCGAGCCGTTATTTCCGGTAGACTTTGATGTGGATGCGCATGGGCGTACAAGTGACCTCAGTGGGCCGAAATCTTCACCATGCGTTATCCTCCCGCCCGCACTAGTTCAGGTCTTCCTGAATAGCTCCTCAGAATCCTTGCTCAATGCCATCAGATGTGCTTATTGCTTGGTAAACCTGGACTTCACCAACGGGGGTGTGCCATCAGCAGGCGCCTCTCTTTTCCGGGGATCATCGCATAATATTGCTGATGAAAAACCATGACACGGTTAAGCCTAAAGCATCTAGCCCTGATGAGCTCATTGGTTACGTTATCAGAGGTGGTCTGGATATCAAACTTGGCAGAGGAGCAGGCTTCGGTGCTATATTGTGGCAAGTAGTGAAGCGAAGCAAAAAAGCCGGTGATTCTGATGTCTCTGATCGATGTATCGTCAACACAAAAAATAAGAAGAGACATGTAGCGCGATGGACGGTTATCTAAATGTTAGAAATAATTACCACCGATCAAGGATGATACTTCCTTGTAAAGGGATTATGTACATTAATATAAACCGTTACTTAGTAGGTGCGACAGGAATAGTTGTGACTAAAGGGAGGAAAGGCATTCGATTAAGTGAAAATAATTATGCACGACAGTTGGAAAAAAAAAAAAAAAAAAAAGTGAAGAGGAAGAGGAACTTTGATAAGTTGTTGGGGTAAAAGTACCTAAGTATGCAGTGCCGAACTCTTCTTCCCACCCCACGAAACTACTTACTTGCTACAGTTGTTATTTTGTGGGGTAAACAAGAATTAAATAGAGTAAAATTAAACTGCGACCTTGGAAGTATTGAACCTTATTTAGCTATTTTATACAGTACCTCTACCCTCAATGACGTTTTTGAGACTTGCTTCGTCCGTACAAACCCTTTAAGAACTTTTGATGTTTAAGTGAGCATATACCTAAGTGCTTGCTGTGTCCATCGTTCTTCTCAAAGTGGGGGAATCTTCAAATTGGCTCGCCGTGTATCACCTTGGCATTTATGTATAGCTAATGCTTACTCTATCAGTGCGCGTAGCGAGAGGTATATTGATCTTTACGTTGCATTACTTGCATACACGAATATATATATACTTTAATATATAATATTTATATCTATCTACATGTAAGTACCTACTGTATCGGTGTAATACAATAATAATCACTCTTCAGGTGCAGTTATTTACAATAAGTATTTAATTATCGATATAATACACAACGCAGATCATCTTCATAGCTTGGTAAGAGCTAAACAACAACAACAACAACAACAACAACAATAACAACAACAACAATAACAAAATAATAATTGGGTACATTTATGTAACTATCACCTTGTAATAATAATAACATTAAGACGCCATTCCTATATCGTCTACCCATTTCTGAAGCGATTTATATATAAGTGAGCATATAATCATTATTTATTCATTTCTATTTCTACGTTCATAAACCAGAGCCCTATTAGGAAACAGAAATACTGAGGTACGTCGCGTCTTAGCTAGACGCAATCACGCTGGCACACACCCTCAACTAAGTAACCAAACCTTAGTAATTTTATATTGCTAAGACTTATGTTTCATTCCTAGGGAAACCTTTGTCATTTTTTTAATATTGTTATTAAGGGTAACTATGAAAGAACCTTCTGTAGCTAAATATATATCCATATATATACTTGGGTATTTCAGCTTATAAGTTGCTACTAGCATACCCAACTTACACAATTTCTCCTTCTTCAGGGATATTCGCCTACGTCAAATCATCTTCACTCTCAAGCATCACAACGCCAGTAATATCTGATGAAATGAGCAGTCACAAGACTCCAAGGGTTTTGTCTGCCGTCATGGAGGCATGGGCTTTCATTTTTCAAGTATCCCGCAGGCCCGTAGGGCTGGTGGTCGATGAGTTCGGATTTGAATATATCGACCGATGCCCGCAACATGTAGAGAGTTGTCTGCTAAATTTACCTCTACGAATCAAACGCTAACGTTTCAGAACCAATTGTAGAGACGGAATGGAGCAAGACGGGCAAGGTGCGGAATGCTGTGTACAGCTAAATAGTAGTAATAGTTCACTAGACCGATTGGAGGTGAAGCGCTGATGATAAATATATATATATCTTCGCAGCATACCTCGCGGACGCAATTAAGCCTCACTGCTGCCGGAAAACACCGAATTGAACAAACGAGAGAAGCGCTACTTGGTGATAATAGGCTGATCGACCCGTCCAGGTTGAAAGCAATGTAAGCTATGCACAAAAAAATTTTTTTGAGACCCTTTTCTAACCTCTCCTTTGATCATTTCTGATGGATGTAAAGTTACGTGTCGCCCCTCAAGCGAGCACAAGAAACTTTGCAGCTTCTCGATTAGAATCTGCCGCTCCACACGTTACTGTAAAAGTTTGCGAAGACATACGTGAATGGGATTACGGAGATTACGGTTAGATGATATTTCAAAACCGCGTCTCGAAGCAACAAAAATGACGCACAGTTAAACAATCTGAATGCTAAAATCATCTAACTGAGAGCGTTTAGAGGGCTTGACCAGTGAGCAAATCAGAAAGATAGGAAATCCCGTGGCCTGGACAAAGAAAGGGACTGGGATATCTGGCAAGACGGTGCGAAGGCGGAGAGTAAGCAGGTTCTCTACTGTCCTTTGATAAGATACTGTCGGCTAATCAGCTCTTGTGATTCTTCCCACAAACAGATCTCCAGAAGACGTTAGCAAAAGGCTGAACAGAGTTATCAAAGAAATTCGCGAACTATACCACGGCCCAGCAATGAGCGGCGACGGCGCGGGAGACGTCGCCCTCATAGCCCACGGTCATAGCCTGAGAAGTTTTGTGAGACTGTGGATAGGAAAAGAGATACAAGATGGACCCTCGATGATTCTTGAAGCCGGGGAATTGGCACCTTAAGGTAGTGCCCTATCGATGCGCACGATTACTGTATTTATTGAATGCCACTAACGATTAACCAGCTATGAACACAATTCTTTGGCTGAGCCCGCAGTAAACCTGGGAATATCATTATGTTATTAGAGAAACGAGAAGAGCGTAAAAGGACCGGGCAAGAGGGTGCCCGAGGTATGGTTATACTATTATAAATAATGCCACCAGCAGACAAGCTATAAGAAGAGAAGAGGCAAAACAACGGGACTTTGGGATGTATAAAGGAAGAAAACGATTTGGATATATTGTGGTGTCACATAAATAGGAATCCAGATACGTCGATATTTGACGGATGATGGCGAAAAACTGACCGAAATATACCATTTCCTTTATAGCTTCTTATTAGTTTTTATAAAATTCTTCCCATTAGTCAAAACTACGAAACGCCAAAAGCACCTAGACGGCGTCGGGTGCCTTGGAGACTCGAAGATTGGAGGGGGAAAAGAAAAAAAAAAAAGGGGGGGGGGGGAAGACAAGCTACGTTCAAGTTTAGTATTGTACCGGGACAGCCCGGAATACCCTGTTTTCTCTTGCTTTTTCTTGATGAAGGGCACCTGCGTGTTTGCAGACGCCAAAATATAACAGAGTTATACAGCTCTGGCTCTGAAGATGTGAACAGTGTTATATCTCGGCTAAGAGATAAACCCTATCGAATTTTTTTAATCTTGGGATATTCCACGACTTATTTAAGTGCTTTGTTTCAGGAATTGGTTCAACATATGAACCTCTCCTGCGGGACTCACAAGGCAAGGAATTCGAGCATAGCACGGGCTTTACCCTATTATATGATGGCGATAATGACAAATAATCAGCACACAAGGATTCATCATTAATACGTGACAAAAGCTATACTACAAAATGAACTATCCAAAATAAAAGTGAAAAAGAGGGCAAAGACAACTATCTTCAGGAAGTGAAGCTTCAGTTACTAAGACAAAGTGTACAAAGATTCATGTCTCACAGAGGTAATGACATTTAATACGCTTGATTCTACACCATTCGGTTTCAGGTATGTGGGTGTTGGATCTAGGGAGACCTGGTTTCGTATCACGAGAATAGAGCGGCCGAGTTTCGGCCGAAGGCGTCGAACAAGTAGAAAGCAAAGACGATTTGAAGGGAATCCTTCATTTCTGTGGCTGAAATCGATGACGTGTTTGCTCCGGGAGGAGGTTCGCAATCAAGAGCAAAAGGCCGCTTTGTGGCGGTGTTGTTGGGTATATTTGTGGGAGAAGGTCTCGAGGACATCGTAGAGGAAACTGATGAAACTGATGAGCATAGGGAGGCATTGGAGAAGATGGACTCCGTGTCGCTCTGATCCGAGTCAATAGAATCTTCTGGCACATCTGCATTGTGAACAGTTATTTAGCATCCAAGCGAAGCCCAGCTTTGGTAATATTCCAGACGAAAACAGACCTCGAATAACGGAAGAAATATGCGCTGACGGACTGGTCTCGGCGTCAATGGGCGGCGATAGAAACGTAAACCTGGACTTCGCGCGAGGCAATGCGGGTTGCGGTGTAGAACATCCAAGAGGGTGTGGAACTGTAAGCCGATCTCCTAACGTGTCGTGAGCGCTATCAATCTCGAGGTCGGGCGTGAGCGCCATAATAAGTCTGCGAAAGTCAGCTTGCTCTCCGGAAAGCACCCCTCGGACCGCAAGGCCGAGGGCAGTGAAGACGGGGTGTGCTTGAGAACAATGTTAGTCCACTTCTCAAAGACAGGCTCTGATATGTGCAATTTCCAGTTAACCGCTGTTAAAAATGTGATCTCATTGACATTAATCTCTGCGGTATTTAGCCCAGAGATTTTACTCCAGGCCCTGGCAGAGTAATTTCTGTCCTGAAGGTATTTCGACGCGATTATCAGTGCAGCGAGAAACATCCGTCGCCCGCAGTGGAGGGCTTTGTTGGCAGGTAAATTGTTACGGTGAGTGCTACGATCACGATTGTAAGGAACGTGAGGGCGCAGAACAATGAGATAGTAGAGCGCAACCTGCAAGGTAGAGTACGAGGTTCTTGATCGCCTCAGGGTTTCTTGGATAAAGGTTCTGAGAGGGATGATACGTTCCAATCCGCCTTCGGAAAGACAGGGATTGGTTGAATACGACCAAATTGTTTCCACGATTTGTGCGGCAATATCTAGTCATGCCGAAAATGCTCTAAGTTAGAATCTAATGTCTTCAGAGGTGAAAAAAAAAAATTTTTTTTTTTTAAAGATATCGTCTCCGTTTCTCAGGGAGAACATTTTGAAGAATGAGATAGGGCTTAATTTTGAGGTGAGGAAGGTAGGCATACCAACTAAGCTGTCGACGAAGTTCGATTTCCTTTCAGATTGTCGGAGAAGGGTCGGAGGTGGAAGTGCTGAGACTCGAGTAGAGGGAACATCTAGACGGCGATCTGGCGGGTTTACAAGAAGCCTTCCGCTTCTTCTCGGATTCTTAAGCTGATCTTTGGGAAGTGGCTGATCAGGAACTACAGGCGGTAATCGCCGGGGAAGAGCATTGCAGTTCTGATACGACTGCTCCAGACCACAGGACGGCCTTCGAGAGCGTTCAAGGATTCTCGCATTTTCAAAAGGACCCGGTAATGGAGGTATGACTGAGCTTGAGGCTGCAGAGGATGCAACGGAAGAACCAGTATCGTCGAGAGAAAATATCGATGAGGCCGATGAATATGAGCCCGAAGAAACAGACGGTGATGAGAATTGCGATTCAGAGGCGATCTGGTGAGTAACGTCGTTATAGATAACGAGGCTGGTGTAGGGTGTGACAAGTATCCGGGTATTGATAAAATGCTCATCTTAGACCATGAACACAAAAGGCGCCTACAAACCAAGAAAATAATGATAATGAAGAACACCGGGGGAGGGAGAGAGAGAGAGAGAGAGAGAGAGAAGAGAAAAGAAGGTGTGAACTAGGATGAGAAAAAGCGATGAAACCTAAGATGTTAAACGAAAACAATGAACAGGAAACAGCTATACACTATAGAGAAGACGAAAAATGAAAATCGTAGGCAAGGAATAATCGAAAAGTCAGAAACTCCGTCTATAGCAATAAACTCCTGAACTAATACAAGACCAATTTCGTTGACAAGCAAGCATGCGATATTCAGCCCGACCAAAGACGTGGAATAAATGGGAAGAAGAAAAGACTAGGTGTGCCGAGGCCTATAGATGGTGTGCTGGTATAGGGAAATTTCATATCCGAACTTCAACACACTAAGATAAATATAGATAAAGGAGGGAAGGTATGGGAAGGCAAAATACAAAGGCCCTAGAAGAGATAAAAAGAGGATGAGAAGGGTCGGATAGGCGGGACAAACTTAAGCATACGTTAGCACGATGCCTACAGGAGCGGTAAAATGTCCACGTATAGAATTAAATCCCGAAGACCCCGGCGGAGGATGTGTTTGTGTGAGGAGGACATATATGAAGTAGGACAATACAGAATAATAGTCGTTCAGATGCAAGTACGTAGCCGAATGACAAGATGACCGCGCAGGTGTATTGTCATCCGAAAGTCGAGGCTTAAAACCACAGATAAATTTTCGTACAATCAAAGAACTTATTGCAGATTCAATGATCCACAATATCTCTTAGACGTGTGTTACCTAGTGGTTTCGCTCTTCATAATGCTATTTTTGATCGGTGTGGCTTTGTTTGTCCTCCCTTCCTTCTTTGTTTCTGATATTGGTCAGGGATGCTGAAAAGATTTTCGAGAAACTCGGGAGAGAACAATGCTCGGTGATGTCGAGAAAAGCTAGCCAGAAAAAAAAGAAGAAAAAAAAAAGATGTGAGGAAAGACTAGAAGAAGAAAAAGAATAAGTGTATATAGAAGCGAAATGGTGAGAATGAGGGAATGAGAGAGACTGGCTTTCTCAGCGGCAGCAGTGGTCGAGAGAACGATATAGCATAAAGTATATACGAAACTTTCAACGAGGTCAGTAGCTTGTTGAGTGGTAAAAGCCATGTTTAGCAGAATAAGATCAGTATTTTAAGTGGGGACAAATCGGTTATCGAGGTAATATTCGTTCGCGTTCGAAGCGATTTCCCCTCAAAATACAAAGTTCTTCTTTTAGAGGAGTCGACCGAGAATTTTGGCGCAACGCTATTGCGGATTCGAAGCCAGCTGGCCACAAAGAACCGGGGGAAATTGGATGGTTTAGAGGGTAGTGTTCGTCGATATAGTTGACTATTAATTTAATCACCGGCTTCGATAACTCAGCGTTCTCAATGAAAGCTTGGTCGGTTTTGTGAGAGAGTAGCGTACAAGAGCCAAACGACGTCCAATAGAATAGAATGAGAGAAAGGTATCTTTGCCGTCCAAGATCGCCTGGCAAATATATAGTACTGCCTAACAATGACGAGAGAAAAAATAGTTCTGTTAATTCTGAAATGTGGTAGTCCTGCAAATTTGTGAGCAGTTAGTGAGGTAACCCACTTGGAAATTATATATTATATACTTTTTTTTATCTTTAAAAGATAAAATCTATTCCGGATTCCAAATTGGAATCAAATGAACGTCGTGGGGTTATTTGGTCGGATCATTGTTACTGTTCAGTTTTGCTTACTCTCAAAAAAAAAAAAAAAAAAAAAAAAAGGAAAAGCAAAGCAAAAAGATTAGGGGAGGGGAATGGTGTTTAATAAAAGGAAAGAAAAACCCTTCTGTTTTTCTCCTAATATATATCGGGGAAAATATGAGTAACACTGCCCTCTTCCACTAAAAAAAAGAAAAGAAAAGAAAATTTAATATTTTATTTTATTTTATAGTTTAAATCAGTTTCAGGTTTATTATATAAGTTCTTAGTCAGGAATCCCAACACACAACCAAAAAAAAAAAAAAAATGAAAAAGAAAACACTTACTATTCTATGCATGACTCATTCTTACCCATTGCGCACTGTATATTCCGTCCTTTCCTCTTAAGCCGTATCTAGAAAAAAATTACTTACTTAAGTGGATATATTATACAGGTAGTTAGACCTCGTCGTATTAATAGCAAAATAAAGTCATGCTTGTATAGTTTGCAGCTCTTTTTATGCCAAGCAATGGCTCCGAACGTTTTTGAGGAGCGTCACAACTCTAGACTACAATTGTATCACTTTATTTCCCGGGTACCCTTTTTTCGAATATATCTAAGTATATACCTATACATTAATATATATATGTATATATATGTTTCGAGGTTTAACCCCCTGTTCTCAGGGTTGATAGAGATTGGCTATGCATCAAGGGTAACTCTCCTGAGAGGATGTAAATAGAGAGTTGGCTGCACTAAATATGCACTAATAGGTTTTTTTTTTTTTTTTTTTTTTTTTTTTGCTATCAAGCAGTGAAATCTGACTCCGAACCATGGATTCGACAAAAAGAACGCGGTTGAAAGTGAGTGCCACTTGAAGAATCTATGTCAAATCATTGGAGGGAAACTAGCAGGCACTGGATATATATATGTATTCCTATTGTATAATAGTAATCATGCCCCACGAGGAAAGCTCATACAACCGCGTGCGTTTGTGTCCATTCGCGAGCTAGAGATAAGGCAATATGAAAGAGGTATATAAATATATATATTAGTAGTGCATGTGTATACCGTCTATATCACATCGGCTACTGAGAGATGAAAAGGGAGAAGGCATGAAGGGTTGGAGGTGGAAGTTCCAGAACATTACGAACCTGTTGCAATAGCCCCTGTTCGTCTTCTTTCCATCGCTGCGCTACGTCATTCGCCAGAGGGTCATCAGGATTTGGCGCTCCCAGCAGGGCTTGAATGCTAAGCAATATCGTCCTTATCTGCAGCGCGGGCGACCAGTTGCCTAGTGAGAACAAAGCCAACCAAATCATCAAAGTCAAAGTTAGCGACAGACCGAAAGACAAGGACATCACTTCGTCTCCAGGAGGGCATGGCATGGAAGCTAAAGAGATTATCCAAAGAGAAACAACTCTTTTTTTTTTGGAAGAAAAGCACCTTTCAAAACATCAAGGCATATCCTGCCAAGCCTATCGATATTAGGGTGATATATTTTCGTCAGGAATCTAATCTTGGGAGGGGTCATCGGGTAGTCTTCCGGAAGAAAGAGCTCCAGTTTGAAAACGCCGCCTTCGTACGGCGACTGGGCTGGGCCATGTATAGAGACGTCGAAGTATCTAAGGTTATCCTCGTGCGGGACCGCGCTGATACCCGGAACACTATAAAACCATAGTTAGACCGAAAAGAAAGAAAGAAAGAAAGAAAGAAACCCCTATCGCTAAAGAGTTGGGTAAAGCCTTACGGTTCGGCGATAAGTCGTTCAGTTTCCTTGATGATACGTTTCGGAAGCGCCATCCCGGTAGAAATTCAGTTGAGCAACTAAGGAATGTATCAAAAGATAGGATGGCCGGAGTAAGTTTTCCAAAGTTCAAAGGTAACCTCTTTGTAACTGTTGTCGGTATCTTGGTGTTAAAAAAATAAAATAAATAAATGAATATCCCAGGAGACGAGGTAACTGACTGTAGCTGTGCAAGAGCCGGGTTTGACCTCTTGAAAGGAATCGTATATGTTTTATTATTTTATTCTTATTTTAATATTCTAGTCGTTTATATAAATAAGTAAGCAGGCAGCTACTAGTTGGGCTGCGCTATAAGTAGTTACGGCTTCTAGGGTAATTATGAAATAAAGTATTAGTAGATCTGAAGGTTGTTCGATTCGATACAGTAGTGTGCTTAGTGTGTGTTATCACAGGTGCTCAGAAAGTGAAATTGATCAGCCCCTCCCCCACATTAAAGAAAGGGTCCCTTCTAGCATCTACTGACCTTTTTATAAATTACTTAAGTACCCTTTCTAATAAAGGTACTCAGGTAGTTCTTTTTTTTTTTTTTTAACGGTGCAAGCATCGTCTCGCTCGATAAAAAAAAAAAAAAAAAAAAAAAAAAACCAATGCACAGTGTGCCAAGATTAAATTTGATTTTTAACCTCTCAATTATTTGAGGTCGAAGTCTGCAGGTCCTCTTTTTTTTGCCTTCCTTACCCAGGTTTTTTCCGAGAGACTACTTAATTCTTCCCCAGATATTATTATAATAAACACTACTTTTATCCAGAAAAAATTGCAATTATTATTACTCCTACAATAATAATAATAATAATATAACTACTTAGTAGGTACGATACCAAGTCACTTACGTCCTCTCTCTCTCTCTCTCTCTCCGTTTTAAAATCAGTATCCAATTATTTAGGTACTTCCCAAATCAAATATTGATATGTAAAGGTACTTGAGTTAGCTATATGGTGATTACTAAATAATAATAAAAGTTGTCAATCCGTTCCACCAGCGAGCAAGCTATCTGGCTTCTCGGTTCCTCTACGAATACCTCCCGTGTTCGGGCGGTCACTGTCTCTCACGCCAATGCAAGTCGACGGAATAGAGGCTTCATTTACCCGTATTCATCCTTAACTCGCGATTGAAAAACCCAATTCGCCCGAAATCATCTCTCTCCGTATATATCAATACATCTCTTTCCTTTAGACTTGCATCCAAGTCGCCAGGATGGAGAGCTTAAATTCCAACGTCGATCGGCCATGCCAGCCGATGTCCGCGTATGACTCGTCGACCTTCAAAAGTTCTATGACAATAAGGATCTCGCGACCAGCTAGTTCTGTAGGTTCCATGTAAGCACGCTAATAACATGAAACAGGCGCGATTCCAGTATTTCTCTTGCTTTTTCTTTTCTTAATTTTTTTATTTATTTATATATATATATATATATAAATACATTTTCTGCGGCTTTCTTCCCTTTGCGGGTATAAATTTTATTTTATTGTTATCATTTTATCATTATTATTTGGTTTAACGACAAAGATAGGTCAATAAGCCCCTGCGGGAGAGATGTTGTTTTAGCCTCGTAAGTAAAACCTTTCTTCGATTCCCTATTTGGTTTTATTCATTTGGCTTTTGCATTCCTGGAATAGCTCTAACGGAACCGAGCTGTAGACGAGATGGTCTTCACATCGTCGACCTGGACAACCCGTACGATCCTCCTAGATTCCTCCACCACCAGACAGCCTGGGAAGTCGCAGACGTGCAATGGTCTCCATTTGCTGCTCGCGATCACTGGTTGTCAGTACATCGAACCAGAAGGCCTTGGTATGGAATCTTAACCGGCCAACCAGCAATGCTGTGGAATTTGTGTTGCACGGGCATGCTCGAGCGATAACGGACATCAACTTTTCAGCCCACAATCCTGATCACCTTGCGACTTGTTCAGTTGATTCTTTCGTCCACGTGTGGACATGAACGTACGGATGAAACCGGTAATATCGTTCTGCGACTGGTTCGCAGGTGCTACCCAGGTAAAGTACAACCGGCAGAACGAACATATCCTCGCCTCGTCTCACGATAAGTTGCTACACATCTGGATAAACGGAAAGGCGCCTTCCCTCTGCGGACAATCAATGCTCACGATACCAAAATCTACGGTATAGACTGGAACAGAACCCGGCCAACGGGAATTGTGACTTGCTCACTTGACAAGACGGTGAAATTCTGGGATTATGAGAGCAGTGACGATCAACCGGAACGGATAATCGGGACTCAGTACCCTGTCTGGCGGGCCCGCCACACACCATTCGGATGGGGCGTCTTGACAATGCCCCAACGGGGGACGATGACCTTTATCTCTATGACAGGCGCGCCAAGGGTGATGGGTACACGGAACCTGTGTCACGATTTTCCGGCCACTCTGGTCAAGTCAAGGAGTTTCTGTGGAGATCTCGGGGCGGAGAGAATGCATCGAGAGATGATAGGGAGTTCCAGCTCGTTACTTGGAGCAAAGACCAAGATATCAGGCTCTGGGAAATTTCAACGTCACTCATGCAACTTGTTGGTCACGATCCTCAGTCAAAGTTACGGTTTAGAATTACTCGGTTGGGGGCTCGTTATCGGACCTTTAGGAAAGAGGTTGCTGCTTCGCCTCCCGCGATCAACGCTACCCAGGCTGCTAGCTCTGGTCCTCAGATATCTGATGCTGGATTACGACTCGTTTAGGCAAGCAGCTCGAACAATACTTGAAGATGCATCCACATCAAGTGCCGCACGTTGCTGCTGCTCATGATCGATCAACTCCCTCGCTGACCGGAAACGGGTTTATGTCGTTGAGGGTGGGCGGATCTCATAGGTCGGGCTTGCACCGTGATATGAATCCCATACAGTGGATGAAGGGTGTTCGGATGAAACACGCCGGCGAAGGGGTTTTTCGACATGGCTATCAGACTGCAAATAACTCACCGCCTATCGGAAGTACTAGAGAAACATTTGATTCGCCTCTCATCAGTGGTATGTATGGTGGGGCGGCCCTGAGACACTCTCGGACGAAATAACACTTGTAGGGCTGCGGTTTCCCAAAGTCAAATTTGAGAAAGTCAATATGGCCGAACGCTCGTGCCAGCTATCACTTACAGGGCCCTGGGGCGTGGAAAAAAAATGGGTTTTCGTGAGGTGCTTCATCACATTTCCTTCTAATTACCCCACTCTGAGGCAATTCCAAGTTTTCAGTTGGATAAGACGATGATGATCCCTGAAAGCAATTTCGCAGAAATGTACAATCAGTTGCAAAAGATAGCACATAGCCATGTGAAACATCACAGATTTTGCCTGGAACCTTGCTTGAGTTACCTTTTAGGAGAAAGGGCAGAGGATGCGATGTATTGGGATTCCCGAAGCCGTGCCACACATGACGATAGTTCCTCGAGCGATGGCGACAACCAGACCAATGAGAGAGAGGAAAGCGATGAGCTCCGAGCCTCATCGAACGAAATAACAAAGGAAGTGTTCCAGTGCCGAAAGCCTGCGGAGCGATGTGGAGCGAGACGGTAAGTATTTCATTAAAGTCTCTATCATGGACAAATGCCTCGGAAGACGTTGCCGTTCGTGGCAATCAAGAACTTTTTTTACTTCCTCGTCTATAAATACAGACATGTTGACGAGCTACGTGATGTTTTGCAGGGAAACTTGTATGCTTCTTCCCTCCAAAAGAAGATGGAACACGCAGGTCTATCAATATGCCTATAGCCAAGAGGATTATTCTCCTTTTCCATTAGAGTATTCGTCTCGTCGTAAGTTCGAAACATTTGGCCGTGTTAATACAAACTCTATGTATCCGCAAACCCGTGGTTCCGAATTTGTCGACAGCACAACAGAGTTTCATCGAACGGTCGATAAACAGGACGAATTTTACACAGATCACCTATCGAGTAGCCAAGCAGTTCCTCCTCTGGCGAGAATCTTCTTCGGCAAACTTTCACGTGGAGACTCACGTTGACTGGCCAGAACCGCAAGAATTTACGGCGGAATCGATCTACGGATCGATCAACTCAGCGTTCGGGCACTATGGCCAACTTAAGTCGTCCGTTAACCTAGGTGGTCCGCCAAATTCAACATCGACCTTCGTAGGAAGCAAGCACCACGTGAAAAACTATGTTACCATACACGACTTCTCTCACTTACTAGCAGCTAAGGAGGATCTAGCTAGGCATATGCAATATACGGAGATGGACCAGATGTTGCTCGCATAACGCCAGTGTCGCGCAGAAGTATGGGTTACATGATATTTCCAGCGTGTGGAAACTTGTGGAAACGGTGCTATGTAATGAGTCCCATTGGAAGTCACAACACAACCTTTTCAGAAAGAGCCTATATTGGTCATGCAAAAAAAAAGTCTTTACTAGTGTCAGGTAGCGGCAAAGAGAGAGATACGAAGAAAAGAAGCCCAACAAGGATGATCTTTTTGGACGAGTCAAGTGGGGTACGCATCCGCTCGGGGGCGAATGGCTGGTAGAACAACTGTAAGGCGCCTGATCCGAAATCTGCTTCACCTATATCATGCAAACCCGTACGGGAGTAATGCTAACGCTCGCCGCCTTTTTGTGTATGCAGGATGTCCATTTTGAGACTCAAGCAGATTCACAGATGCTGGCGATGTTATCTTGCGTGTTCTTGGAGCCCGAGAATAAACAGGGCATCTCTGCAGCAACTCTGCAGCTTTCACAAAGCGTAAGTTAACTACTTTGATGTTTGCTTTTCCCCTTTGGTAGTATCTCAAAGTAGATCCTAATCTTCTCGCGTCGGCATTTTGGTGGTCAGGAAATCCCATCTCTATGAAATCCCCAGCCTTCTCCCTCAGCTACCTGCCATCTCTAACCTTGAGACACTCGGAAACGTCCGTTTCTCCACAACTAGTATCCATTGCTCCAACGCCGTATGCTACTCGACACGGGTCTTTCAGTTCTACCACCGGGTTTATTAACCAAATGATGCCATAACGTCTTACTCTGTAGTGGTACTCCACCCTCAGGATCTCATCTACGACTGACGATGACGCATTGCAACCTTCCCTGTCATCATCCCCGGAGCAAGTGCATGGAATTACAAATGCCCCCGTAGAATTATGGGAATCGGTAACATAACTGGTGGGCTCTCGAGGGCTCTGAACACGTCCAGTTCAAGCTCAGCTACGGGGGCCCGTAATACCCACACTATTTCGGGCCACATACAACATCTTCGCCGGAAAAGAGGCTGCCGCATTCTTCCCAATCGATAATTTCGTCATCACATCTGGGATCACATCTCTACCTACGCATCCGTAACTTGGGCGCGACTACGAATTTCCATTCAAAAAATAAGTACGCTCCAGAGTCGGCTTTCTCAGAGAGGTCGCTTGAAGACGAGGGTGAATTTACTGGTGAACCTCCTTTTAGTGTGAGATTTGTCAACATGGAACATTTTTGACGACGAGGGTTCATTGAACGTACCTTTCCTTGACCCTTTGAAATCGGACCTATATAAGAACTTCAGGGATTATTATGCGAATTATTGTATATTTGGGAACAGCCATTGTCTAGGCTTGAGGTGTTAAAATTCAATGCGTTGAGCTCCCAAAAAATTGATTCCGTAAATGGCGAGGACGACTTTCAAGAGAGCAAAAAATGAGGTGTGGGAGGGGTTAGGTAAGTGCCTCAAACACTTTAAGGCATCATGCACCTTTTAGACGGTCTACCTTTAGCTAACAGTTTCTCTTGATCTATTACTAGAATCTCCGGAAGCTGTTCACATTGCGGTTCTAGGTTAAGAGGAAAGGAGGATTTTGGTGCAAAGGGAGTGTCTTCAATGCAAGCGCGGCAATACACGCTTAACTGCTGCGTCTGCAATAGTGTCATCAGAGGTAACTCTATACAAGCTAACAAGTTCAATTTTTTTTTTTAAAAAGAAAAAATTATATATATATATCAGTCAAAGTGTGTAGGACCCATGTATGCCGAAGGAATGCGACTAACACAAATATTATAGGTCTCTTTACGCCTTGCCTCAATTGTGGGCACGTTCACATGCACGATGTCATGACGGATGGTTCGAGAACGACTCTGTCGAATGCCCACAGGATGTGGCTGCAACTGCTTTTTACTAGCAAATAAAGGCTTCAAGTTCGACATGGCAGAGATTCTACTGACGAAATGGATGATGATGACCTCGTAATGTTAGGGTTTGACGAGGAGGACGACCATTCACAACCAGAAGAATTCCAAAGTCTAGCACAAACCTTTCACTAGCTCACTCAGCAAGTTCAGGAAGGGGGCCTTCGGAATATAGAATAACCAGACCGTCTCGCTCCGGGGTCCGCCGGTTGCAAAGAGCATACTTGCTTTGAAACTAGAACCCCGGAAAATCGGAGAGGGTGATGCGGTTGCCCCTTCAACTACGCAACACCGACGAATTATAGATATTAACGGAGGTCGAGGACTTATACTTGTCGGCTCTACAAACCATCAAAACGAAAGGTGAGTCTCCTATCCCACAGTTGTACTTTCGGGTCCAACTTACCCGGTTGTGGTCTGTGCAGGATGCTTGTGGGAGCCAGTACTTTTCCTTTTCAATGTATATCGCACATTACTATAAAAGGAACGGATAAGTGCCATCTAAATCTGCCGACAATTATCTCTGAATATCAATGGAGGATGCGTTGAGCGGCAAAATCTGTTTGAAAAGGAGTCCACGTATTATTGGTCACTATTCCAAATCCTACCCGTGACCGTCTTGAAAGGCCTAAAGCCCAAGCTTGCGTATTGTATCTCTATTCGACGTCACAAAATACAAAATTCTTCTCGGAGAAACAGGGTTTGTCTCGTCGATTCCTATGAAAACAAGTTCCTGCACACTTCCGAACCTTCGAGCCCAAAATACTAGTCCTCGTTACTGGCGCTTTTTCTTCTTTTATTTGTGCCGGGCGTGGGGGCGCCTTAAGGAGACTAGGAAGAGAAGACTAATCCGACCAAATTATATCCGTTCATGGTATGGAGAAGGGACGGCAGAGGGGTTTGGCAAAAGCGAAATATGGTCGTTCCCAATAGGTTAGAATAGTTAATTCCGGCGATGCAAAATGGAAATAATGTAACCTAACGACCATAAAAGATACTGGGGAAGGGAACAATATTTATAACGGTGTCAAGTTAAAGTACATGCCTTGGACCAATCAAAATCAGCACTTTGATAATAACGTGATGGTAATAAGAAACAACCTCCTTAGGAGGATCAATGACTATGGCAAGTAAATCTCAACGTATAACGGAGGAATATGCCAATTTGGCGAAATATTACAAAGAATATATAGTATGCAAGTTATATAATATACATCCAAAAAAACACGTCAAGCTAGTGGAAGGGTCGAAGCGCCGAAATTGCCCACGAATAACTTAGGATATAAAATAGATGTAAATACTTAGATCCGCGCTGAATTATATCAAAACAAAGGGAGAAAATAAATAATTAAAAGAAAAAGAGGAGTGGAATAAATTGTGTACGATGAAAAAGTATAGTTGGGGAGCGATGAAGATAATTAGTAGGAAGAAGTTAGTTTTTTTTTTCGATGGGAGGACGATGGCAAGTTGATAACCAGCGCGGTATGTTGGTTATCCACTCATCTCGCAGAGGAGGATATTTTCGGGATTAACTGGTTTGAGCCATGGAAAGGTTCATTCACTGCGACGGATGGACATATTGATTAACACGGGCACATAACAGCTAGAATTCCATCCCGTACAAACTAAGGCTCCATCGACTAATTGTCCTTAGATGCACTCACCATAATATACGTTCTGCCGCCCCCCTCTTCTTAAGCCGGGGCCTCCTGTTCCATTTCCTTTTTTTTGTAAGCTCTCTGCTATTGGCTCCAGTATCTTGCGCTGGCTATGTTATTTAATCCACCTGTGGTATTAAATTTCCGGTTGGATATTTTGGTTTGGGCTGTATCAAAGGTAGTGGTGACACATTAGGATCAGGCTGTTGTGTCCGATGTGTCTGACTGTTAGGGGAGAAAATGAATTCCTGGGTCCATACATATTCATTCGAGAGTCACCCGGTGACGCGCTAATCCTTCGATTCATTCCCGGTCCTGCTGGATAGCTCGCCCCCCCAGACAAAGAAGCAAAAGCAGGGTCACCTCTGATATCTTCGAATCTTTGCGCTGTCATGGAATTAGCGCGGGATGACTCGAGAGCGTTTTCCTATCAACGGTACCATAAGCGGTTAGATGAATAACCCATTAAAGGGTCATCCGTGATTGATGCATGAAGGGAAGGAATATTGCTTATAAGGCGCGCGCTGGTCCGTTCTCTGTTTTTCTGTCTCATCTGCATTTGTCCAAACGAGGAACGGTTCGTGAATGCCAAACGATCCGGGTTATTCCTCTGATTACCAGCACCAGGAGGCGCCTATTTCGCTTAGACGTCACACTCATCATGTCGAAATTATCAGGGTCAATTCTGGGCAAGGCTGGCCGCAGTACTCGTCCAAGTCGCCATCCGTATCGTCCTCCTCATCATCATATACACTCTGATTCCCGCTCTTTCTTCGAAGACCTTGGGCAGCTCGATGCAAAGCTAATTCTTGTTCTCGCAATGCAAGCTCCTTTTGCTTAATCTGAAGCTCCCTCTCCCTAAGTGACAAGTTTCGAAGCTGATGCTACCAGCCCCACTTGTTAGCAACATCCATATCCACTGCCCCGCCCCGACCATCCATGGAAGCCACCATGAGGTCGTCAGTATCATCAGTGTGAAGAATGTCACCATACATGCAATATGGACCGAATTCCTCGAGATCATTGTCAAAGAATTTCTACGCGACCCATTATGCGCGTTGAGCCGAGGATTAAGCCTGGAGGTGGGCGGCGTTGGGATTGGGCAAGCCGTTCCCATTCTTTGGTACAGCGAGCGACCATTGACCCCCGGAGCAGTAACTGGGCCTGAGCGGAACTGATTTGATGCAAGGCTGGATTGTTGCCACCAGTCCGAGCTGGTAGTGCAACATTCGACACGGTTGGCGAAGGTGGTTTCGCTTGATTTGATTATTTAAATGATGAAGAAGAGGGTAGAGAGTTTGTATGCGTGGGACCTTTAGGCCAATGTTTTCCGCCATCTTGATAGGCGAGCCAAGGAAATGTTTCAACCTCCATGGGACGCCTTGCTTGAAAATCTTGGTACATCGTGCTTTGTGTCGCCGAAGGTCGAAGCATGTTCTCCGTGACATTTTGTTTGAAGCCTT
>AZLU01000313.1:0-37760 GCA_002224055.1 Pezizomycotina sp. ARF18 | reverse complement strand
CCGGATTTCCGGTTTCGTTATTCCACTGCGATGATGGAGGTGACGCTCCGTCGCCGTTGATGTCGTTGGTGTTGTTACTGTTGTTTTCGGGGCTGGATCCGGAAGCAGGTTTATTTGGTGGAGGACCGAGCCGGAGAATGTACGCTTGCGGGGTGTGAAGCTTGTGTTCCCGGTTCGCCGGGAGGCGGTTGAGGACGCGGAGGTCGGTTTCGTTAGGCCGGCGAATGGTCTGTTTGGGCCCTGCAAACATTAAAAATTGCTGCGGTTTAGCAAAGAAGTATTTATGCAACGGTTTCAAACGATCATGTGGAGGTAGGTGCAGAGGAATTGGTGATGTGACTTACGATCCTCAACCTAGCATCCCACCCATCATCGATATCCTCCTCGAGCACCTTCTTCCACTTGCGCTGGATCGTAGGCCTCCGTGATCGTAGTGTTATCGCCGCGCGCAACGACCTTCAAAATCCCCTCCGGAGTAAATGCGGGATAAGCCTGCGGAGCTCCGTCGACATGCCCGTGATGTAGTGCTGCTCCGGTTCCATGAGGGCGTTCATTACCGCGGGCGGGCCAATGACCTTCCAGCTGGCTCCTTCGCGGGGACATCGTGACGCATTCTTGCTTGAAGCCGGTTGCCAGTTCTACATTCATGAGAGGGAGCAAATATCAGTCAAGGCTCAGTCCACGATGGGCAGTATCGAGTATCGAATGAACAACAGCAATGAGGTCTGACGTTGGTCGTTTTGCAATTATTGAAAAGAGGCTCCCTTCTTACTCACCGATCACAATGCGACATGATAGTCTTTATCCTGTCCGCGATCCTCCGGCGCTCGTTCATGTATATCGTGCGCAGCTTGTCCTGCCTCTCCGTGGCTCAGGCCTCCCGGCGTCGTCGTCGCCGTCGCAATCATCCTTCGTCGCGTGCGCGAGGACGTCAAAGGCGCGGGTTGCGACGGAGGAGGGGGCGGGGGTACGGGATGGTGCTGAGGTTGACGAGAAGGAGTAGCGTGGTTTGCTGTTCCGATCAGCGTAACCGGAGCAGGCGGAGCGACGACAGACCGCCCAATCGGCGCACTTGCTGGTAGGTGGCGTCGACCTGGGCACCTCAACCGGTGCAGTAGACGGAGGAGGCGGTGTCTTCGATCAGGTGGGTTTGACGCCATTGGTGGCCTGGTAGCAGCCGTTGGGGGTAGTGGCGACGGGATTCGGGGGTCGGAACCGGTGCGTTGGCTGTTTGAGGTGCTGTCTAGGTGCCATCATGACCGGAGGCTTCGCTGGCGTCGTCGCCGCAGAAGGCGCAGTTGACGGCGTCTGTACTGTCGCGTTCATTGCTGCCGGCTCGGTGGCGCTGAATACGGTGCGGGCTTAGGCGCTGTAGCCAGGACAGCTCGTGATCGGGGATCAAAGTCGATGCTTGGGCCGCCGTCGGTCCTGAGGAAGTGGTTTTGGCACGGAATACGGCGCAGGTTTCGGCGGCGAAAGCAACGGAGGAGTGCTGCCGCGGGAGCAGGCGCCGGCTTGGGAGCTGAGGTTGGTCTCGGTGCTGAGGTGGGTCGAGCTGTGGACAATGTCAGGACTGGTGGCTCTTTCGTTGGAGCGGCTGCGGCGGAAGATGACGGCGTCTTTCGGTGCGAAATGCGAACTGGAGATTGCTGAGCTGGGGTAACTCGCTTGGTTGGAGAATGCTGCCGAGAAGTGGCGCCCGTGGGGATGTATGCTGTGGTTGCTGCTGCTGAGGCAAGGCTGAAGGGGCCGTTTGATCGTCACGGGCAGTGGGGGTGGCTGTCGGATAGCAGGAGAGGATACGACGATGGAATCGAGGACGTCGTCGTCGTCGTCGCCGCGCTTCTTGGATGCGGTCCCGGTCGGCTTAGCTGAGGATCTGGGCTCGTTGGAGTCCGTCTTGAAGGGAATCTCGTCTGGCGATGATGACCTCGACAGTGGCGTCAGTCGCTGATAAAGAAGCGGATGGAAAGGAAGAAACGAACAATAACAAAAGGGAATGAAACAGATTGCAAAGAAGAGAATGAAAAGGTTGTTTTCTTATCGTTTAAATTGGAACGTTGTTTCAGGTGTATTCTTTCATGCGATTTGAGTATTGGTGGGATGTGGTTGATGTTGAAAAGAGAGTTGGTGCAAATCTTTGTTGAAGAGGTTTGTCGTGATGGTAAGGTAGTTAGAAGTTGGATGGTTTTGTGGGAAAAAATAAAATAAAATGGAAAGAAAGAAAGAAAAAAAAGTGAAGGGAAGGGGAAGGGGGGGGGGAAATTTGTGGAATTAATTAAAAATTGGTTTTAGTTAATAAAAAAAATTTTTTTAAAAAAAAAAAAAAAAAAAAAAGAGAGAGAAATAATAAAAATAAATTTAAAAGAGAAAAGATTTAATTAATTTCTGAGACTGGCTGGGGGGCCCGTTTGTTTCCTATTTATAATTAATTAACTGAGGAAAGAGAGAAAAAGAAAAAGTTTTATCCTTTTTTTTTTCCCAATTAAAAGGAAACCTTACCTAAGTACTTAAGTATATTAGTGCTAAGTATCAGCAAGGTTATAATTTTATTGATAAAACCTTACACCATATGTAACCTACTACTTACTTATTTTAAATTCTCTGAAAAAGGAAATTAATTTGCCAAGGCCATTCACTTTCCGAAGCGAAGCTTGGCGTATTATATAATCACTGAACACGTGATCTGGAAATATTTTTGAGGCTCTGAAGAAACAAAAAAAAAATTTCACAAGGCGACAAAAAAAAAAAAAAAAAAAAAAAAAACGAAGGTACAGAGACGGATGACTGGCATGTTCATGAAACATAAGAAAAAGAAAAAGCAAAGCAGCTCCTGAAAGCTCGTGGGGGTAACTGCCGATGGGCTCAGGAAACTACTTCAGTAGCTTGGGTACCTCGCTGCGGGTTTTCGATGTAGTGGAGAAAAAGGTTGGCGGCCATCCAGCTGAAAAGAAGCTAACCGTTCTCCTACGTATCAACCAATCGTGGTAGGCTAGGGTCGTAACATCTAGAAATGGGTTGGGATATTTAAAAGAAAAATATATCGCGCTGAGAGAGTGAAGAACTAATTAAAAAAAAAAATAATAATAATAATACCATCTGTAAGACTGGTAACCCATTCCTTCTTAACTTCTCCAAAGATGGCCAGCTGGAACAGGGTCCCCTGGGAGCTCAAAGCCACCATCTCGAGCTTCTCCCCGACATCGACACCCTGAGGAGCGCCTGCCTATCCTGCAGGGGCACCTTCGCCGCGTACGGCGCGTACAAGCAGAGCATCCTGCGGCACATCTGCCTCAAAGAATTCGAACAGTACCCCGGCCTATTCCACGTGGCCGTGGACACGTACTGGGCCAGCAACCTCGCAGAGCGCAGCCTCCTCCGCGCCGAAAGAGAGAAAGAAGACGACAAGGATGAAGAAACACCGTTGGGTAACTACGACCACGACAACCTCGACAAGTCCGACGAGGAGAAACCCACTATGACTAAGGAGGATGAGAAGCCGATGATACTGCTACAAAAGCGGACGACGAAGACTCCGAACTTGAACTTTCAGACCTCGAAGAAGGCCTCCCGCCGTTACCAACCGCCCCTGGGGAGGAGCCACGCACGGGAATCGCCCGCAAGTTAAACGCCTCCTTGAACTCCGGATCGCCAGACCACTGCCTCCGCAGGTACCTCAGCGGCTACGAAGGCGCCGAAGCCCTCCGACTGGGACGCGGCCGCAACAAGTTCGTCATCCCTCAAAATCCTCAAGAAAATAGACTGGCTCACCTTCGCAAAGCAACACAACGCGATCCGGCGATTAACATCCTACTCCCTCTCCTCGTCCGGTTTCTACGAAATGTGCCCGCGGTACTTACTCACGCTACCGGATCCGAACGAATTAAAGTACGGTCCCGATTTGGAGTGTTTGGCGTGCGGTTTCGCGGACCGGAGGGTTCATACCGGATGGTGCTAGCGGTAGAGCGTTGAGGAGGGGTTACGAGCCGCAGACCGCGCACTCAAACAATTTTTTTTGAGGAGAGGGGATGGGGCAGTTAGTTGAGGGAGTAATCGATTCAGCCGAGAGTACGAAGCTAGGGAAGAGCACGGGAGGAGTTGCTGCTGTTTATGTTGCGGTATTGTAATCACGGGTTGGTCGCGAAGTTTCCTCGGATCTGAACGATTGCAAAACGTACCCTTGCGTTTATTGTTATCCGGTGTTGAACTTTTGATCCATTCTCTATACGCATCCCCCTCTCCTTTTCTGAGGGGGCGGCCCCCCGCCTGGGTGGGGTGAAGGGGTTGAGCATATAAACTCAGTATTTGCTTTTATTTCCTGGCCAGACCATGTTAACTCTCGATCTCTTTGTATTTTCCCCTGTAGTAATTACGAAAAGCATCACGATATACATGTATCACATTTTCTGAACGGAACGTTGTGCTCAATCTCACTGTCATGGCCCTTGAAGGATGGGGTGACCATATCTCCTACCTTTCGTCTCGATCTTCAGTGCTACAAAACCTTTTTTTAAAAAAAAATAATTAGTACAGAAAGTTTCAAGTTCTAGAACTTTCTGTATTATATAAAAAAAAGCTTATATCTCTGTCGATCGGAGCAATAAAAAATGGATACAGATGGTAATAAGGATTTACCTCCTAGATAATTTCAAACTTAAAGAAGGAAAGAGCTTCTAGAAGTAACTTTTATTGTAGAATGTGTTTAAATACTACCTAACTCTGAAAAAGGGTTTATAGTGGATCTCTATAACTAAACTTAGTGCTCAACTTAAATAACAACTTACGTGCTCTAACTGCCAATTAAAAGTAGGTTGGATATATATCAAGCTCTATTAACCCGACATCTTCTGGAATTGACATATTGCTATAGCGCCGGCGTATGAGCAGCTATCTTCAACGGGTTTGATGACTTCCTCTACGTCTATTCCACGATGTCAGGTATTCCAGCTGAAGAGTATATTAGCTTATGCAACCCTAATATATTCAAACCTAGGAATATCTTGACACTCTATCTGAGCTTGATAGCGAGAAATGCATGAAACAAGTATCATCGTGATGAGAGAACCAGTTAAGTAAAAGTACTCGTTGTTATATTCATATGCCTAGGATCATTCAAATGGGATTTCGAAGAAAACATAGCTACCCTGCTCCTTCCACCGACTCCTTCGATCTGCTTAACTTCTAAGATGACTTCTCCACCTTCTCAAATACCAGTCTACCATCGGCTCAACCTCTCTCTTCTCGCTCAACAAGCTCCGCGGCAGCCTCAAAAACTTCACCTTCTCCTCATACCCCTTCCCCAAACACCCTCACAAACCTCCCTCGCCTTCTTCTCACTCTCATCCGTCTGCGCCGCCCCCAGCAAAACAACATTCAAATTCTCCTTCTCCTTCGCAATGCTCTCAAACTCCTCCAACGAATGCGTCGGATACGCACTATAAATCCCCGGCCTAGCTTTCCCCAACAACATAAAAAACTCGTCCGTGAGCTTCGGATCCTTCCCCAGCGATATCACGCGCGTAGGCCTGAACTTTCGTTCCACTCTTCCATCCCGCCAGTAATCGTTTATGAGTACCTCGCCTCGACCGTCGATTACGTCGGAGGGGTCTACGCCGAACCAAGTGAGCCATCCCTTGTGCTTGCTACCGAGGCGTTCGGCGTCGTGGGTGAATAGGCCAGCGGCGAGGGAAACGCGTTTTCGTCGGCTCCGGGTAGCGGTAGAATACGTCGGCGCCGCAGGTCGGGCATGCGCCGCGGAACACACCCTTCGATGATTCGCGGACGCGTACACCGACGCCAGACTTGTTCAGGCCGGAAAGGTTGTTTCCGGTCTTCAACTGATCCTCCGGAACGAAAGCCACTCTTCGCTGCCGGCGGAGGAGTCCCGTTTTAGCGAAGAATATGTTGGGATAATCCGCCCATATAAACTGCGCACCGGCTTCGTTCGTCGCGTTGGTGAGGCAGTCATAACAGCCGCAGGCGCAGCCTACGAGCCTTTCGTAGCCGTTCTTTCTCGTTATCCTAACACTAACATTCCCGCAGTGGCATCCGCCGTCGAGGTGCGTCGCGGTCTCAACCCGACGTCGAGCTTTAATTCTCTTTCCATGGTGAAGATGTCGTCTTTAGTCAACTCCTTGCTAACCTTCGTGAAACCCGTCCAGAACTTCACGTTATCCTCAGCTTTATGTGCCACCCAACTCGCCATTCCGCCATCACCAGTATCAGCTACGAAAGATGTGGTCCGTGAGCTTTACCAATTCCTCTAATTTCCTCCCGTTGGTGCTTTTATCTCCCAGACATGACGTGTACACGTACCACCCTTTACTCTCTTTATGGCCCGTATAATCGTGCTCGTCGGGTTCGGCGGCTTCGGTCGGGAATACCAGAACATGTGCGTGAAGCAAAGCACTACAGAAGAAATACGACGCCGTACGCGGTTGTATACGGATAAAGTCTCGGGAACTCCGGCGGCGAATAACGTTGTCGTGAGGCGGGCGGCGGTACCGCAGAAGGTTCCGAGGATTAGGCGGCACATGCCGCAGTGGCAGACGGTGGCCTGGAGGGGGATGTTGTTCTTGGACACGTCGATTTTGAAGTCGTTGGCGCCGCAGTGGCAGCGAGCCGTGAGGGTTGTGGCCTCTTCCGAGACGTCGGCCATTTTCGCTGGATAGTGTTGGGAGACTTTTTCTTTCGGAGTGGGCGATAGTTGCACGATGGATTGTGGGGAAGCAGCTGGATCGTATTTTGAGAGCTAGGAGAGGAGGGGGACAGCCTCTTTATCAAATCCGAGCCAGGGTAAATGACTTTCTATGGAACGTGTGTACTATAACCCAAATGGAACAAAATGATTTCACGGATGATCATCGACGTCAATCTTGCGTGAGTCGAAGGGCGAAGGAAGTGGAAGCGGGGTGGCAAAGCGCATAAGTTCTCCGGCGATGGAGTGGAGGGAGGAAGACTGGATCAGCCTCCGGGCCCCACTAACAAATCCCAGCCGTGTTTGTTCCGCCCCAAATTGGCCAATGAACCGGCGGGAAACTCGACACCAACTTTGGATAGTCGTGTTTGGATTATCACGATATCACGTTACTTATTGTTTACATGTTGGGAAAAGGCTGGACCAAAACAGCGATCAGTGAGAGTCGTAACTGAATCTCTAGGTACATCTACCGTCTTAACTTGAAGATGTATACTGGAATTCCAACGTCCCGCGATCCACCTTCCTCATTATCTCCTTGATTATGTGCCAGTTAAGATAGTTTTGTGAGGCCTTATTCCTAGCGGTACAAGTAGAAATCTTTTCGTCTCTTGGAATACTCCAAGATCCCTAGTGGAAGCAGAAAAACACGGGTCAAATATCGGTTGCCGCGGTCGCTGCACGATGAGCAGATAAGCGATAACAGTCGGGGAAAAGGGACAGCTGCGTCTCAACTTACTAGGCTTCGCCTGCAGCGGCCCGATCTTCTCGTGGAACACACGCCCTTCCTTCCCAAGCTTCTCACGCATGATCTGGGCATCCAAAACGAACCGAAAAGAAACGATGATTAGCGATCCATTCAATAACTTCGCTTTTGCCTTGGGTACTGTACTGTACTGTACCGCTTGCATGTCCTCCAAGTCCACGCTCCACGCCTCCGTGATGATAATAGTCCCCGGCGTTTGTATGGACTCCAGAACGTCAATCTCAAGACACTCGGGCTGCACACGGAGCGTATCGAGGATGAAGTTCTTGACGTGTGCGAGGAATTCGGCTGTCTTGTCGGGCTGGACGTAGTATACGATCGTCATGACCGTGACGGGGTCGTCGGTGTGGTTGTGAGGTGCCATGGTGTTGCTATTTTTGTAATAGTAAAAGTCGGAGGAGAAGGGGTTCTAAGCTATAATTAATGCTGAAAAGCTCTGGCACAAAGAATAATCGAGGTTTCCTTCATTCATGTAGTTAAAATTATCCTCAAATGTTCGCCGGGTTTATCAAGGAGAGGGGAACGTAGCGTCTTTAACGGAGTTTACAGCTTATATCCGAGCAGCCGCTGGAATGCCCAAACCGCTACACGGCCATTAGGAGTCAATGTTTGATATATTCTCGGCCGACGGTGAATTCAAGAAGGATTGAAAGCGCATGTCGTATAAGGGTTGGGTGGTTACGCGCTTGGGGCGGTTCGGTGCTAGCACTTTGCACAAAAATTCGAGATAATATACTGATTGATTGATTGATAAATGATTAAACTGTGTAAGTAATATCTGTATTTCTATCTCACGAGCAAAGAGAGAAGAAGAAGAAGAGTCTATAATCCCAATATAATATACGTATAAATCAACGAAGCAGCCTGTCAGTAATAAGTATATGAATATGGACATACTATTGTAGGACAAAGCGAAAAACCCTCGGTCGTAGGTTTTTTGAATAAGGTCTCGTTTGATACTACCGCTACTATCTCGTAGTGGAGAGACTATCAAGTAAGAGGGTTAGTGCTACACGTGTACACAATCGAATATATTGTCATTTTAATGTTCTCCTGTCTCCAGGCTATACTGTAAATGCTCTAGATAAAGGATCATTTTTTTCAATGCCAATATAAGGAAGGCTCTATGCATGGTACCACCAAAGGAACTATCCCAAAGTTCTCAAAAGTAAAATTGTAATGTTATTTCGGAGATGATTGAGCACTTTTAGAATACAAATTTACACACGCATGAGCTGGTTGCTAGTACAGTTAGTAATCATTATATTTTAAAATCCGTATGATTATAGAACCAAAAATCTATAGCAAACCGTGATGAAAGAAACCCCCAGGCCTCGAAATATGACTTTTAGGGTTCTCAAAAATCGGTCGCAGCCCCGGGGAGATTCCTTGTTCGAAATGCAAATGCTTTGATTGATATAGCCCTGGAGAGCGAGAGGAGTGGGAGCGGGAGATATGAAAGATCAAATGAGCCATGCGTACATCCATTTCCAGGTGAAGGGGAGCCTGAGCAAACCGGAATTCGAGGCCACCAATTGACAGACAGCATGTATCTTGAGGATTAACCGAAACAATTCGATGGCTCAAGCAATTCCTACCGCCTCACGATAGCCACTTCAGTTCCTATATTGAGTCTTCATGCGAATTGATATCCCTCTCCAGGCGACTGCTACCTATAGATGTCGTACAACAAAGAGAAGTTTAGCACGAAGGTTCCGGGAAAACCTCTATCTGATACCGCGCAGGCCTTTCGGGAGAACCTCTTTCTCTTTGAGGAGAATATCACAACCGTATGAAGCTTAAATGAGGCAAAACCTTTGATGAGAAGATGACTTATGATATACATCTTCTTTAAGGCAACGACAGGATTCAATTTCAGGGCCAGTCACCCCAATATCCCCAGTTCCATCATAGCCCAGGCGAGCGGGAGCAATGTTGATCATGATTTCGCTTATCAGTCTTGTAGTAATTTGGTGATAGGACCCACCTCGCGTCCTTGACATTTACACAATATCTTTAGGTCGCCGTTTATCTTTTTATTTTTATTTTATTTTATTTTATTTTTTTTATTTTATTTTATTTTATTTTATTTTATTTTGGTTTGAAAAATAAATAAATAAAAAAAAAATAAAAAATCTGATACATAAGCGAAGTTGCCCATCCAACATCATATCTGAAACTGATATTTCAATCTTTGTTTTGAAATTTCGAATTTGTTTCCATTGAAGCATGCACGGATCCCATAAAGCTCTCATCGGCAGGCTCATGCTATGTACGGACTCATGCCTGGGTCTTACAAGATCACGGCAATTTGTTTGTCGTCTTGGAAATTCGCGGCCACGATCACGAAAATATTAGTTAACGGAGGCACTTCGGAAATGTAGCAGTAAGATTAAAGAACTGGTCCGCGCTCTCGACTATCACATCCTTCCACTTGAAAATGCAGGTTGTGTCACGATCTGAGACATTCTCCACAGCCGAATCTGGTGACAGTTCTTGTTCCGAACTCCGAGGAATAAAGAATAAAAGCGTTTGACACCGGTGGCTCATATTTTGACGTGTCCTCCGAGAAGGTTCAACGGCCACTAGCCGCGGAGGCTATGAATGTTGGAAGGCTACTTGGTTACAGTACTATACTTCCGCGTATGGTCAAATGGCCACTGTCACAGGAGAGGCATGTGAAATTAACACTGATCGTGATGCATGCAATGTTCTTTTTAGAAGTTTTATAAGAGGTTTTGTTTCAGAGCAGACTCCACATGGAGTCCACTTTCGTTCAAACTGGGAGCTATATATCCACATTAAAGCGACCACTCTTGTAGAAAAGCGACTACGGTGTTGTTTTTCCGTTTAAACAATCGTTTTTGATGTCTCTGGAGAACCTAGAGTATCATGGAACACAACTTTAGGGTCTTTCTCTTTAAGTGTATGTTTAGATTCATAAAACTAAATTTCAGGGTTACAGACCTGGTGCTGAGATCCTTCTGGCCTTGAATTCTACGCGATGTAGCAGTTAACAACTTAGGTGTGAATGTGAAGGGAAAAAAACGGCAAACCGAATCTAGGGATTTGAAAAGGAAAACGCAGTAAGGATCAGCTGCAAATGTTCGCCGGCGTCGCTAAATACGCCTAGGCCTACACCTACTGTAGACGTTTGTCCTCCACAATCTACTTGATGAAAAGGGTCCTTTCAACTTGCTTCATTTCGTCCACGCCGCCGAATGATGAGTCCTTTCACAGCTCGGTGTTTCCAAATATAGAATGTATGAATAATCGATATTTCACGTGAGTAATCCGGCTGATAAGAAAGGGGTTCGAACAGAAAGTATAAATTAACAGTTCCGCCCGATAACACAAGGCTGCAATCTATTTTGTTTCTGAAAGCTGCGATTGGCGATGTCATCATGCACGAGATCTTGATTCTTGCTGACCCTCGTTCCGCCTCGCCTCGCCTCATCCCTGAAATCGACACAGCAGATGCCAGAGAACCTCCCAATCTCCTGTAGGAGCATAAAATAGACTAATAAAATTCCCCATTGAGACATACCGTAGCTCCGTGGCAAAATTAAAACTTTGCAAGAAAGAGATAAGGTCATGAAAGATAAACTTTTGTTAAGAGATGCGATGTAGTCGATCTCCGCTGCTTCTTTCAGCTGTCAGATTTCCGAGGGAAGTAGCGATGATTGGTCAAGGCGAATCTGCGGAATTGCGAGGGCTAAACTTCCACGATCTTCGGGGTTTGCGATTGATTGCAGTTTCCCCCACGCGAATAGTCCGTCGCTCTCATAACTGCTTCTAAAACACCATGTTCATGCTTGAGCGATTGTGTTTGGGACTGGACGAAAGAGTCGTGGTATAGTTAGCCGCCGCGTATTATTCACTTCGGTCTAGGTATATAGATGGATAATCCACGGACTATGCCAGTCAAGAATATCCAGCTGGGTCCTTTTCCGAAGTCCCTATGAGCTACAACGTCAAGCGTGGAGCGGCCTAATGAGATGTATTGTAAATTCTTTTGCACATGACCGCAGTTGAAGAGAAGTGTTGGAGTTTCAAAGCGTTGGCGATTACGTGGGCGTTCCTTAGCTGCGATCCAGACCGCTCCGTTTGCGCGAGATTTGGTCTCCACGATCGTTGGCGAAAGAAATTTAATGAAAAAAGAAACAAAAATTAAAGACCTGCGGTATCCCTGCTATAAACACATCGAGATGGATCTTCGATCATGCGGTCCGCTTGTTTTAAGCTCTTGTTACCTGGATTACGTCGCTGCATTTGCCTTTAGGGTCCCTTGGTTTTCGCTTTCGTTTATGTATATTAATTATTGCAAAACCTGGTTTGACGAAACCTGCAAGCTGACTATTTGCCGAAAAAAAGTTTTTCTCCCTGAAGATTTCAGCGGAAAAAAAAAAAACACTTAGTTTTTAGAAGACTGATAGGCATGCAGATATGAGCGGCGGGATGTGGCGTTTTCCAACTCTCTCTAGAAGAGATCACGGAACACTAGCGCAGGTAGCTTAACCTCTAGGTCTTCGCTGAGCCGTATTTTTGGAATTTTGTTGCGATTGAAGGTTTAGAGTACCACTTACTGCGAGAGGGTAACTCGAATTAACCCTCTTCCCAGCTCGATAATACTCTATCGATTCTTCAACCCGCAGTTATCAGCTAGTTTGACATTCTTTTGCCGCCCGTAGCTGCTCTTCCCCTCATCTATAGACCGCATTGAGCAACTATAGACCTCAAATAGCGACAAATTGTTGTAAATGATGTATCCTACATTGCGACGTTCGCCTAATTATTCCACCTCTGTCTCCGTTGGGTGGGGATCTTTATCAGTGACACTTAATCTCGGCCAGACTCTTTCCTGGTAAGACCCGTTATCCTTACTCTTGGAGATGAAGTGGCCATTCAGCTGGGATGGGCCTATTAATACGGATATTCTTCTTGGCTCCACCGGACTCGTGCATACTTTTAGGATATGAGCATCTTCTGTTCATAGCTCTATATCAGTTAATCAACCTTCTACCCCCGTTTTCCTGCCTCGTTGGTAGGTACGGCAGTTGTCTAAGATATAAGACCAATAGACAGATCCAACCTCTATAAGGCGCCTTACAAGGATATCTCACTTCAACTAAACCTTAAAGACCTTTATCAAGCTAGTCGTCTCTGACCTTCCTGATAAACGACGCATTCGCCCCTCCTCATCGCACCGTAGGGATGGTCTTAACCATCTACATCAGTAAACTCTTCCCCTCTTAACAGTCATCTAGTTCGCCAGACCAAAGCAGGTCCTCGAAACAAAGCTACAATGCCTACTACGACTACCTTCATCTATAGCAACTACCCTTTCTACGGCACTCTGTTCGCGTACCTCTGTGTCGGCCTCGTCTTCGTAAAGCTGATCTACAACAGATACTCGCGAATAGAAGCTTACATCGTATCCCGGGCCACTACTCGCCTCTGTTACCGACTTCTGGGCGATTTGGCTATCTCTTCGTAGGACACAGACAGACACATACGTGGCACTAAGTGTAAGTGAGTACAATTCGGATGCTGTGCGTATAGGTCCAAGCAGGGTCATCACAAAGAATCTCTTAGCGACGAGAGGTATACTAGAGCAGGAGAATGACGGGCTGGTTGAGGTAAGTTTCAAGAAGGACTATGACTTGCTGCTATATATGAGCATTTAAAGTTTTGCTCTCCCCTGGTTTTTGCGGGTCGGCAGTTATGGTAATAGACCAATAAGATGTCTCTAGAAAAAAAAAAAAAAAAAAAAAAAACCCCCGGCAGATTACGAACATTGGACCAAAGATGTCTAAAATCTGAATCTGTTTAGTATATCCTGCTAACCCGCGTCCTTTCAAACACTACGGTAGATACCGAATGTGTCTTTCCTTGCGTAGGAGCGGCTTTTCGCCTTGTCGGGGACCATTAGGGCGAATAACGGTTGCGAACCTGCGCCGGAGGTCTCGGCAGGCGATTAACCTTGTACCTTTCGAACCCTGATCGACGAGCTAACCGAGAATTCCTCCGGTTTTGTTCCGGCGGTGGCGGCGGCGAGTGTTATCTGGGGAGCTTGCTGCAGCTCTACGCGTATGATGTCGTGTTTAACGCGACCTTCTCGCGGACTCTGGGCTTATGATGCGCCATACCCCTGGACCTAATGTAAATGCACCACCCATCGACTTTGCGGTGGGCCGTGAGTCTTTATTTCCGAGTCAACATCTGTCAAGCCTCTTCCCGCGTATGGCCTCGGTGACGAGCAAGGTTCAGCTAAGCTTGAGGATTTCCTGGGAGATATTAAGGACAGCAGATCAAGAGCAGAAGCGCTCCAAGGATAGACAAAGAGATCTGCTCAGCTACCTCCTGGAAACATCAAATCCCTCCGATGACGGGACAAAGGCAAGCTCGAGCTCTGAGTACAAGTCCGCTGCAACCAACTTTGCCCTGTTGCAAGCCGTCCTCGCGGCAAGATCGACTGCAATGGCCCTTCAAGGCCTGTTCGAGATATTACTCGACCTCCGAACGCTAGGATGCTCGAAAACCTGATTGCCGAAGTTGACAACACCGTAGCATTACGCAACCTCGCAGCCGAAGAAAGCTCGGACCCAGATATCGTATCCGGCGACACGGCGCGGCACATGCCGTACCTTGATGCTCTCGTCAGCGAAGCGCTCCGACACTTCTCTCCTGCTTCTCCGGTGACGGAGTTCATTGTTGGAAGCTCGTCAGGATTCCTACTGCGCTCGAGCGGTGCCGCCGACGGTACTACCACCTCCAATGCGGGACGGTGATCAGTTGTAACACGATGGCTATATTGCGAGATCGTAGCCTCTTTGGCGCCAACCCGGGCGTCTTCCGGCCGGAACGATGGCTGGAAGCGGATGCCGCCAGGAGGCAAGAGATGGAGGGATGGCTATTGGCAGCAGCTCTACACGGCGATAGGTTAATGGGAGGAGTGGTAGGGGAGGTTCTGATGAAGTTCGTGCCTGCGGTGGTGAGGAAGTATAAGGTAAGGGGAATGTTTCCATGTCTTTTGCCTCGAACCAGTGAAACTCCTAGTTTCGAGGGCTGCGAGAAAATGGAGGTATAGCTAATCGCTGACTGACCTGTTATACGTAGCTAAAGATTGTGGAGTCAAACCCGAGCGGACTGCTGGAACGAGCAGCGATGTACTTATCCTCGAAACGGCGAGCGCTTGAGGTTACATCGAAGCTCGAAATCGGAGCACTGATGTCAACCGCGATGAGACTGTTAGGACAAGCCACGAGTGAGTGAGAACGAGTATTCAACGAAACACCTTCTTGGACGATTTGAAAGTTCATAGTAGTATTTATTTCTTATAGGTAGGTCATCATGATCGGTTATCTAGCTTAGAAAAAGTAGCAGCGTAGACTTGGTAATAATAATACTAGTAGTAATTCTTCGAAATTACTGGAGAGTAAAGGGGCGAGCACTTTGGAATAATTTATCAGATTTCTTTATTCGGGTTTAATTTTTTTTTTTTTTTAATTTTTTTCCTCCTTGTTTCTGTTATTTTATTTATTAATAAATTGTATTTTAATTTATTTTATTATTATTATTTTATTATTATTTATTATTTTTTGGCGTATAAAGCTTGTCTGAGTCGCTGCATCTAGCAAAACCCTTAGGTTTAACTTGAAGGTTTAAGCCCTTAATAAAAAAAACTTCACTATCCTCTGTTATTATTAGCATTCAAGTTATAGCAGTCATAGCAGTCATAGCTAGCTATTTTTTTTTTATCTATTTAACGGTAAACAAACGTGCTTACTCTACAACTGTATATTTTCAATTTGTATGCTCAATAAAAATTTTTTGGTTGTATATGATTGGAACTGGTTTAAACCAACAATTATTCCTCCTTCCGAAAGCCACCGTTGTAAAGTCGAAAAAAGCTAGGTCAAAAAAGCAGTCGATTTTCCTAAATAACACATGACTGTTAAAAGAAAAGTCACGGTGATTCGATCCTTATGCCAGTCTTTGTATAAAATAGTTCGTTATATCTAGCATTCGTTTCTATGTATACTAAGTAGTACTTTCTAACTAAAACATCCGCTCTTGAAAGAAGAAATAACAAATAGACGCCTACGAATAACCAAATTGATAAGAAAATCCCAGATGACTCCCTCGCTCGCTTGCTTTCCAGTGACAAATATATACTCAAGTGAATTTGAACCATAATAAAACAGAAAAGGACAAAAAAAAAAGACAAAAAAGGAACAAATGAGAGCGAAAGGGAAAAAAATTATGAAAAACGAGTGGTTAAGGAAACAGAAAGAGAGAGAGAGAAGAAACAACGATAAAAGAAAAAGAACTCCGATGCGTGGATATTCGTTAAAAGAAAAAGGGAAACTTAAGCGTGTCGCCGTGGGTATGGATTACTGGGAAGGGAACAGAGGAAACCATAACATATATGTAACGCCATTTGAGGAGAAAACAAGAGATAAACACCAAAGAGGACAAAAAAAAAGAAGAGAAGAATAACCGTTATAACTCTTAAAACCCAATCTTCTCCCTCAACATCCCAATAAAGCTCCCCCTCCTCCTCCTCTTCCATGAATCCTCTCTGCAATCTCCATACTCGAACCCGAAGGCCTGCGCTTCCTAGACGCAGACACCTCGGTCCCGCGGCCACCGCTTGGCCATTATTCTCGGCCCTCGAAGGCGGCAAATGATACCCCGGCACAGCCGCGACTGCGGCAGCGCCTGCAAACTCTCGCAGCTCTTCCTGTGCGCTAACATCCTCTTGCGCCTATTCATGAACTCGATATCTCTCGGCGAAGATGGCCGAGGGGCGGGGCCATTGTAGTAGTAGTCGGCGTCGTTGGCGTTTGAGGGCGGGAAGTAATCGCTTCTTGAATATTGTTGGATGGGGAAGAAGCATGGGAGTAGTTTATCAGTTCGAACATTTGTTGACTTGCGAGTAGGCACGTGGGGTTTTATGAAGTCGTTAGTGGTGTTGTCGTGTGGTGGGGTCGATGGAGCCGTGGGGATGAGCTTGGTTGGAGTAGTGAATGTGTTGAAGGAGAGCTGTTCGTGACGGTCAGCTTCGGTGGACTGTTTTGGTGATTCGACGGTGGTCCACTGCGGCGTCGGCGTGGAGTATGGTCTCTCATATCAACATCGCGGTCATTCTCAACGTGAACCACCTCACTATCATCGTGGAACTCCGCGCCGGGAGAAAGCGGTTCGAAGTAAACGCCCTTAGCGAAACCTCTGGAGCGGGAGTAACCGTTCCGTCCCCCTCTTCATCCTAGTCGTGAAGTCTGCTTCATACCCGAATCCGTAGCCCTCCGTGTCTGCATCCTCATCGAGCGAAGGCGCGGGCGTGGTTTCGCGGGTGAGGTCGATATGCTACAGGAAAAAAAAAAAAAAAATCGCGTTAGCATCAATTATTATCTTTGTAAAATCGGGTGCGATAAAAAGACATACTTCTCCAGCAAACTCCTTCCGAATAAGCATCTCCTCCTCGACTTCTTCCTCATCGTCTTCAGAGTCCATTTCAACGCTATGACAGACTCCGCAACCTCCCTCTCCGAGTCGTCGAAGTCATCCTGGTTTCCTCGAAAGACGATTCCTCAGAATACTCCTCCTCTTCCTCCTCCTCATCGACTTCCTTATACCGTCCCTCGAAACGATATCCTTCCCTTCAACAGTGAAACTACTCGCGACGCGATCTTCTTCCGGTACGCGTTCTAGAGTAACAGTTATGGACTTTGATTCGAGGTACGTGACCATTTGTTGAGCAGGTCCGCGGACCAACGGATGACTTTGTTAGAGAGGTGGATTTTTGTCGGGATGGCGGCGTAGGATAGTTGTAGGCGCGGCCGTGGTGTCGTGGACCGTGGAGTTGTCTTGGAGGCGGGTGAGGGTGGAAGGGTCGACGGTGATGTTTTGGTTGCGTACTAAGAGAAGTGAAGTCTTTGTTAGTCCTATTTGAACTTTAGATAGTTGGAAGGACCAAAAAAAAAAAAAAAAAAAAAAAAAAGAAAAGGAAAAGGAAAAGTTTATGTTTGTTGCTTGTTTGTCTTCACGATACCGATTGCATCGCAATAACAATAACAACGACCCCAGCGCGACTCGGAGCCCTTTGATCAAAATCCTAAAGGCTCGTTCCCAAAAGGGAACAAATATGAAGGCAAACATGAGGATGCTACTCACGTATATACCCGCAACAGCCCCCCTAATCCCCTCAACCTTCCTCAACCTTTCCGCGTACTGCCTCTTCCCCTTCGACGACTTCTTCATCCCCAGTAAAAGCGGCAGCTTCGTGAGTGCAGGCGTAGTCGACCTCCTGTCCCTCCTCGACAGCGAATCCTTCTTGTTCAGTTGTATCTTGAAGGATAGGTTAGAGTTTAACCGGTGCTTCGTGATGTAGTTTAGCTTGTGAGGGGTAGGGTAGAGGGAGGAGCGGTGCCGACGAGGCTGTAGCAGGAGAGGGGTAGGGGGAGGGCGGCGTTGAACGTCATGAGGATGTTGTTGGTGTTTGTGTTCAGTGTTATGATGGTTGTGGTATGGTTGATAGAGGGGAGCGAAAGGTATAGATGGGAAATGTGGAGAAGGACGCGACTCGACTATAGATAGATAGATAGGCTTCTTATCGCATCTCTTGGGACGTCTGATAGTGGGGATCAGATGAAATGATATGAAATGGAATTGAAGTGAATTGAGGATTGGAAATTGAAATCGTGAAGAAAATTAAGAAACAAATTCCCTTTTTAATTGAAAAGGGGAATGAAAAATTTCACTAGCAATAGATAGAGTATCGCTAATGTCCTCCTGACGTTTTGCATTAGGGCCAGTGTGTTTCCATGTGTGTCACTTACCAGAAATGATGATGCTGCATATACTAAGCGTTGTTCTGTTGTTTCTGTTGTTGTGTGCTTCTCTGGTTGGTTCGTTAAAAGTCTCGATGCTGATTTGCTGCGTTGAAGAATTTAATTCGTGCCACGTCAAAAGAAAATGCCAAGGGGTAATAAAGGAGGTGGAATTAGCAAAGAAGTTACCGAAATAGGGAGAGAAACAAAATTAGGGGTTTCCCCAAATCAAGGTTGATGCAAGAAGAGTTTCTCATACAGGGCGAAATTATCGCTGGTTATTTACGCTTCCCTCCTCGAACGCTCCCACTCCCAAAATTCGAATGTGAGCAAGCTCCTGGAGCTCCCCCGTCCGTATATTTTCTTTTCCTATCCTCATCCCTGGAAAATCTTTCGGAGGGAACGGGAAGCTAGGGAATCAGGGTTTCTTGTTGTCTTCTGCATAGCCTTGTCACGTTTTTTCCCTTGTCTGACAATTTTTTGTTCCTTTTTTTTTTTCCGAGTGTGTCGTGTCTATTTTCGTCTGAACTTTTGAAACACAACGTGGGCGCTTCCTGTGAAATCGGATGAGATCGTGAAAAGATAGATGACTTGCTGCGCGTTGATTGCTCGCCTGGATAAAATGACGACAGGGGGCAGAAACGTTTATCAGCGGCGAATCGTATGGTCCAGATCCAAACCGAGGCTCTCGGCCAGTGCTAGCTGAACGATGGAAAAACACAATAGATATTTTTTTTTTTTTTGGGCTGGTTCAATCTGGGTGACAATAGCCGATCCATGGCGGGCAGGCTGTCTCCGTCTTCTTCTTTACCGTGGGAATCTAAGGATCAGACCCTCCGCCTCGCGTTAAGGCACAGGAGCCGCGTAGTGTGTTTCCCGAGCTACTTGAATCGTGACCAGCAACTAGAACAAAGGGCCTCAAGTCGTGAAATCGATTGGTTCCAAAGTTCTTCTATAAGGAAAGATTCATGTGTTTCTGTACGGCGAGATCTTCTCTCTCTCTCCCGTTTTTGCTTTCTTTCTCAATACCCGCAAGAAATTCTCCTTGATTCCCAAGCGAGACCGAAAGGAATAAAAGGAACAAGGCTGAAAAAGTGACCAAACTACTGTACAAAGATTTTCTCGCAGAGATAACCTCGAACAATTCAACCTGTCTACGTCTTAGTCAAGGCTCCTGATACCTCTTCATATCACTGTCTCAAGGTACTTTCAGAACCTGAATTGCTGGCCGCGATAGAACTACATCCGTTAATTGCTCCGGAGTCCGGGATACCCGCGGTGTCTTTTTAGGTCGCCGTTACTCGCTCAACCCCGGATACATCGAGACAGAAGAGAAGAAGGGGGGTTGGGAGATTAGAAGGAAAGCTGTCACGGTCTTTCTCTTGTTTTCAAGTTGCCCCTCGATAGCAATATAAAGATCGTTTTCTTAGCTTTGCCTTTATAGCCGGAAAAGGGGGGGGGATATTCAAGAGGAAAGATCGGGCGCTAGCCCAAGCCGCGGCGAGAGCCACCTAGTCGCTCGTTGAAACTAGACTCGACGACCTGAGATTTCGTGATCTTTCTAAAGTCTAAGTGTACGAATTTGATTGATCAAGTCGTGGGATTTTCTTTTTTTTTTTTTTTCAATTGGGAGGAGATCTTAAGAAAAAAAGCCCCCCCAAAAAAAAAAAAAAAAACGAACTACTAAGTAACCAGGCTGTGATACTTACGGCGCTATTTTTTCTCGCGCTGTTCATATAAAGCGTAAATAATCAAGTATTTTTTATAGTAGCTATAATCCGTTTCAGTTCATACCCGAAGTCTCGTATGAACAAATGCACGGATATCCAAGAAATAAAAAATAGTCTAAACAGTAAGTTGCTATGCTATCGTTTTCTAAACTAGCACCAACCCGCCGAATTCTCCTCTTCTTTTCTCAGTGCTCACGATCGCGAACTCCTCATCTACGCCGGATCGCCTCCGTCCCTTAGTTTACGAAACGATGGTACGAGCCCATTGGAGGGCTTAAACTCTGATCAAATGAACTTTGCCGTTAAAGCCCTTGGCCGTCAATAGAAATGAAGTGATCTTTACATTGGACCTCTTCATTTACGGGTCTGCTAATTTAGCCAACAGAGAAAAATAACTACATCCTGCGCTGTCATGTCGAGTCGGCCTATAATCTCCGAATCTTGACGTCTACGTCGCCGCTGCACGAAAAAGACGCCTTAACCCTCTGCTGCTTGTTCTAGAAAATCTCGCAGATTCCCCGACCCATGTGCTTGTAGCACCGATTTTGATGCTTAACGATGAAGAATTTGGCTTGAAATATCTGATCTCTGTTAAAATATAATACACGCTACTACAATCATCCAACGCATCTCCCTTCCTTTCATATAGGACAGTATTTTCGTTGTTCAGAAAGGGGCTCTATAAATCGTGTATAGTTAGCTTGGGCTCGATCATTCATAAATTTTATCGCGAAGCTGAATTCACGTTTATCTCCCTGAAGCATGCCCGCGGGATACTCTCTGGATTATAGATATTCGAAAGAGGATATTCCTTGTTGCCTCCACTAGAAGCTCGATTTCTCGCGAGGAGCGATACAGACTAAAGAGGACCTGCATTTACCGAACAAAACGCCCCGAATATCTTGCTCCTAGAAGAATCGAAGCGGTACGCGTACGGGCTGTGTTCACCGTACAAACGCCACACTTGCTCTTCGTAGCAGGCGTATGCGCAAAAATGCGAGAATTTTGAGGCCTTCTTTGTGGAAGAATTAATGAAAGGGGGGTTTAGGGCTATTGTGCCAAAGCGACCAAAGTAGCGTGGGGGATACTTGTGGAGAAAAGATTTTGTGGGGGACACAACTACCGGCTCTCAGATATGCTCGTAGAGGACCAATCACGCATTGTTCCTTAATAACACGAGATCTTTTTAGGTAATTTCGGGTTAATAGCTGGGAAAAGATAGGGGATCAGATTTTGGGGAGTGGAGATATCGTACGACTAATGTCTCCGAAGAAAACCAGTGAACGTTCGACATCAGTGCATGACTACTAAAGTATTACGGTTCGATTCTCTGCTCCGGATCACTAGATGCAGAAGCTACAGCGTCGCCTGAAGCTCACTTGTTAACGGCTTAGTCGCTTGACGTCGATTCGTCCGGCAGATGAGTTCATCGAAGTAAATCTAAACAATGCTTCAACGGACTTTACTCATTACAAGGATGACATCCTCTAACGTAATAAGAGTATTTTTGTAAACGAAATGAAACTTAAGCAAAACTCTATTCATCCACAAAACACTGGCGGAACAGGTCCGTCGTCCTCTTCTCATAGCGCGATACGATTTTGACGAAGAGGCAAATTAGGATTTCTCCGTGGGAGCTGTCCGCTCTCATTGAAACTTCCTCACAAGACGGCCTCTTTTGTATTCTACTCACAAGCGAGTGTGCAGAGCATTAATCTTTTCTCGGCTCTACTACCTTCAAGCTCCTTGCAGCTATATTCACGATCAAGGAATTTCATGAAAAAACGAAAGAAATTAGACTGTTTCGAGTTTAGTGGACCGGCTGATGGTGGGGTGGCGTCAGCGGCGCTATAGAGTCTGTGTATAATGTCAAAAAATCTTCAACGACCACCAACCATCAGCTGAGGACCTTTTTGCCATTCTCGCAACTTTCTCTTAGTCAAGATATAATGCTCCATTGTTAGTTGTTTCATTGACCTGACGATCAACAGAGATTCCATCTTGAAAAATGACGGTCATCTCCCAGACTCCAGGCAATCGTCCCCACACTTTTTTCGATCGTGAAAGTCTTCAACCGAAAGAGGTTACTGATTTACGAAAGCATATTTGGAGTCTGGACAAAAGGGCCTCCTGAATCTCGCATACTATAATGAGCAAATGTCAACGGTACATTCCGTTTCGTGTAGTTCGTTTGGGATCCACATGTCCCTCTCCACCTCGCTTATAAAATTTCGAAACGAAAGGAGATATCTTCCGAGAAGGAAAAAAAAACATTTACGCCATCGTAATGCATTGTCGATCCCTCAATAGACTGGATATTTCGGCAAAATCCGTCCTTGTGAGGGCTATATTAGCAGGCTATGGAAGTCTGAAATATATCGTAGTTGTAGCATTGGTACCTGTAGATGAGCAACCCAGCGAGAAGCGACGGGCTGTTTGGTATTAGATAGAAAAGTGGAGTACCTGTCCCGAGTTTCTAGACTGTATGTATATAACCGCGGTGGATACCCCCCTTGACCCCTTTGTCAAAAGGCCTGGACTTCGCTCTTCTCTACCCTGACGGGACCTCTCTCCATCGTTTCTTCCAACCTTCCGCAGTAAATATCGTGTACTTATACACCATTCAATCCTAGTAACCCTTGATATTCCAGCAGTTAATCCAAGTAGGAGAGAGATCGTTTAGGAGTTTGATACTCCAATATATCGTCAACATGGCCACCACGATTCCCCTCCCGTCAACTCCTGGCACCTAGCCCAGTTCGGGCTCGTCCTGCAAGCCTCCGTCCCCGCCCTCTCCAACATGACGAATGACCCAGATCGCCAGACACGCACCCGAAGCCGTCGCGCAGATTCTAAACTCGACAGACCCGAAGGTGAAACTGATACAAGAGCTATACGCCGCCAGCTTCGGCGCCAACACGTCCGCTTTACTCCTTCCGCAGCTCATCGACACTGTTGACCACGGCAGCAAGCGCTCGAGCAGATTTTATCCTTTGCGATAACGACGCCGATAGTGCTCCTGGTTGTATTGCTGCGGATATGGGGCGGAAGATGGCGGGGAGTAGGCTGTGGGTCAGCGATTGGATGATTATTTTCGGTTTCTTTTCTACGGTGGGGTATACTGCTATTATGTACGAAGGTAAGGAAGTTACTCTTTCCTCCATCTATCAGGATTCTAAAGTTGCAATGGTGAGGAGCTGACGCTGTTTCGATGATAGCGATCGCCCACGCCGGGGCGGCACTCCATATGTGGGACATCACGTACGCCGACTTCAGATACAACCTGAAGCTATCATACATCTGGTATGTGAAGCCATCCGTTAGCCAATCCATTCCCTTATGCATGATAAGCTAACGCTACCTGATGAAAATAGCCAGGTATACTACAACCTAAACATAACCCTATAAAGCTCGCCCTCCTCGCCTTCTACCGCACCATCTCCCCGCAACGTTTCTACCAAATCTCCATCAACATCACCGGCGCGATCCTCCTCCTCTCCACATTCGCTTCAACCTTCCCAATGATCTTCCTCTGCAAGCCCATAAACTTCTGGAACAACCCCCTCGAAATGAAATGCATAAACAAGCTCGCCTCCTCGAAGGCCAAGGGACGATCGTCGTCCTCATCGACGTAGCGCTGTTCATACTACCCGCCATGGTAGTAATGCAACTACAAATGAGTCGGAAAGAAAAAGCAGTAGTAATACTCCTATTTGGGCTCGGCGCTTTAGTATTGTAGGTAGTATATTGAGGATGGTCAGTTTGGTGAACTACGTGCAAAACACGGATTACACGTGGATTGAGGGCGATACAGCGATATGGACGATCATCGAGGCGTTTATAGGGATTGTATGCGCGTCGATTCCGTCGCTCAGGGTCATGTTTTGCACTTCTTCCCGAACTTGTTGAGGAGCGGTAAAGGGAGCGATAATACGGGATTATCGAGCTCGAAAGGTCCTACGCATACGATTGGGAGTAATAGGAAGGCGACGTGGGGAGGAGTGCGGGAGCGCAGGGGAGCGCGATGGATACGGTGTTCGAGGACAACAGGGAGGCCACGTGCAGCTGGAGGACATGGACGAGGAGAAGGGCGGGAACGTGAGGATGAGCGCGGTTAGGTGGAGTCTGCGAGAAGCGGGAGCGAAATCAGCCTGCATCCTGAAGAGGAGGACCGAGGAGGTTTGAACGTTTTTCCCCTCTAGTTTTATGTAAAATATTCCATGCTTGCTCTGTTTTTTCGAGCGTTATTTCAGGTTTGTGTCGGTTCGATGCTATACCTTTTGTTCTTCCGCCAAATTTATTTCAATGGCCTAAATAATAATCCTTACTCTTCGTCACGGTCCTCTTGTACGCATAATTGTTTCAAATGCCCCTATTCATATGTGGATTGTACTTTATGATAACAAGGTGCCTAATAATAGTTTTAGTATCACGACTTTGATCGCTTTGGTTTCTGGAAACCTTTACGGCCATGTACATCTCAATGACTTATTTTATTTTTCTTCAATACAAGCAGCTTGTACAAATTAAGAACTACATGAAGGCCACCCTTCTCATCCCTCCAGCAGTTGTTTTTCTCACTAGAGCGTTGTCTTCTCGAGGTCGTGGGCGAAGGAAGACTATCGTCTAGTAGTCCTTATCGAAGTATGATTCAAGGTGATCGCTGCCTCTATGGGGGTCACCATCGTCGGTTCCTCAATTTGGAATCTTTGGCCCAGGCTACGTAAATCCAAGCCGCTCATTGATTAGTCCAACTGTACAGATTGAGGCTTCGCCTCTCGAAAGCGGAAAACGCGGAAGAACTTTGGGGGCAAAGAAGGGGGGGGGGTTTACTTTATGTCCATATCAGTCTCATCTTGGTCAGCCGTCGTTCATAGAATCCCCGAAATCGAAAGGCGCGACCTTGCTCCCTTTCTTTGCATGGTGAGCTAGCTGTTTATTGTTTGCGATAGCATTATTGAAGTCTTGATCATGGCCGTTGTCCTGCCGTCCTTCTAGAAGTTAATCATCTACGTTAGCATCATGCTGTGAACCAGTCAAAACCAACTAGTCACAACTAGGACTTTTACGAAAGTAATTGCGAGGAAGGACACGGATGGAGTAGCTTGATGCCTTCTCTACAGTGCGATATTTCGTCGAACGCTTATAGGTTCTCGTTCCTAACTTACCAGCTGGTTCAATACCGGCTTCCACGAGGGACCGCTTTAGAGCCCTCGCTAGCGCTTCGTCTTCGCCCCAATCACCCATGTAACCTCCGTAATCCCCGACCTGAGTTTCCCTTTCTTCTTCTTCTCTCGGATGTGGAGTCGTTGGTGCCCTATGCCGCCTCACTGGCAGCTCGTCTCCCCTGTGCCCTCGCGACGATGTCCATCCAGTCATTTTCGTACTGCTCCAAGTCCGCCTCCATCGCTTGGCGCCGTGCCGCGGGGTTTGGAGTGTCCTGCCTCCCCGCCGCCGCACCGCCGGCGTTCAGCTTAGGAGGCTTGAAGAATTTCCCGACACTCGCCAGATTATTTACGGCCGGGTTGATGGTCACCCGTAGCCTTTTCCGCGTGGCTTTTGCTCGTCAGGAATATGCCGGGGTGAATGGATTGTTACGTCAAAGTCGGCAACGTGTTTCGGCGTATCGCCTTTCTTCGGCGCCCGGGAGGCGTGTTGTCTTCGCCGGGTTTAAGTGTTCTTACCTCTTCAGACCCAACGGCTTGGGCTCTGGTGTGCTGACTTCGGCATTCATATCCGCGGCCTTGGTGTCGTCGGTGAGAGCTATTACCATTTTCTGGGCGGTGGTTTCGCGCCCGGCGCACTAGTCAGCTTAGGTGGATACGGCAGATTTATTCTAGGGATCGGGTACGTTTTCTCGCCCGGATTTTCCTCCCATTCCTTCCGCCACTTGACCTGCTTGGAGAGGTTCTCGAGCGTCTTGGGGTATTCCGGACGAGCTTGCCTTCCTCGCAATCCGGGATGGATCCCTTGAGACCAGGCTTGACGAGCGTAATGAAATACTCCTTCCTAGTACCAGGCTTCGGGAACACTGAAAAAGGCGGGCAGTTAGCGAATGACAAACAACGCGAATATTTCACCGCTGGGGAAGATTTCATGCTTACGGAACGCATTCTCGCTGTAGATTCGATCATCAGGCTCTGGTTCTTTGGGAGCTCTTGGAGCTCGGAGCTGAAAGGTTCATCCGCCCCGGTTCTTTGGACTTTTCGAGGCGTTCCTGGTCTACTAGCAGGTAGTTGTTTCTCCAAAGATGCTCGAACTCTGCCTCATTATCGCCACGATCTTTGATCGAGAAAAACCTTGAGAAGAAATTTCGGGAGAATTAGCAATCTCTCCAAGTTCATCACTGTAAGCTAGTAGACTGAAATAGCGGAAACTTACGGCTCCCAGGCGTGCCCGTCTCTAGGATACTTTGGCCTCGCCTTGAGATCTCTCTCAAGGAAATTCAATGTGAGATCTAAGTTGTTCTCTCCCTGCGGGTGGAGACCAAGTCCGATGGCCCCTCCGGGCGAGGCTATTAATTGACTGGGAACTTCAACTTGAACTCCAGCAGCCTCTTTCCCCAGGCGTGCTTCGTCAATACGGCGGCGCTGGAAGTACTGCTGGTAAGAGAATCTGTTTAGGATGGCGTGGAGGCCCTCCATGTCCGACCGTGGCCAGGGTGTCGTCTCAGTAGGCTCAGTGTTCGCGAAGGGAACTGAGACCCACGTCCAGCCCGCGTCAGACATGGTGTCCCTGAGAGGGCCAAATTTGGCGACTCCGGCATCCTCGAAGGTTTTCCTGTCCGCGTATTTAGCAGTGAGGCGAGCACCGTCAATATTCGAACCTCTTCTTGGTTGGCATCTTCTTCGAGTTCGGCGGCGCACACTATTTTCGATGCTTTCTAGTTCGATCTCTCATAGATTTCCTCCATCCCTCCTCAACCAGAATACAGCTCGATGAGCGTTATTGAACGAGACACAAACTTACGTTATATTCCCTTATCCGTATTTAACGGCCATCTCCGATTCGTGAAACGAAGCAGGAATGGGTCCACGGTGTTCGGGTTATTAACAGCGGATGATAGTCTCGCGCAGAGAACCAAAGCAGCAAGAATAGATGGCGTCGCGGAATACATCGTGCTGGAGCCGAAACCCCTGGAATGTCGCTAACGGCTGTGCTGCACAGGTAAACAGAGGTTAGAACAGGTCTACGGGCCTTCTATCCAATATAAAACAGAATTTAACTCACCCCTTCTGAAACCTCTTTCTCATATAGGCATCTTCCCAGATCGGACTTACAGCTGTCGAAACGTTTGTCGATCGATTCATTCAGACATGTCTCAGAGTTAACTGGCAATGCTACTCGTCTTAAATGTTTCTGAAGAAACATGCTCTCGAGTAATGACAATGGAACAGCGTAGTTGCGTTTTCTTAAGCCTTTACGGGTTCTCTCCGAGCGGTGAATATGAATGGTAAAAATAAAATGTTCCAGAACTTTCGAGAGCTAGACAACGCCTAACGTATAGAAAAGAAGCGGGCTCATTTGGACTATCCAAGGTTTCTCTCTGCTATAGAAGGAAAACCTGATTTGAACTACCGCCAGATTCGCGAGATTGGCTGCATCGTCTGTTAAGAGGAAAAATAGCTGATGGAACGGGCCACCACTGAAGCCACCGTGAATGTATTACTGATTGTCGGGGAGTGTATTGCGCGTCATAGTTGATAACTAACTAGTAATAATGAGCTATAGTATTGACGGTTCGCTTTTCTGGAGTACTCGTCCACGTAGGTAGACCTGTCATCACATACCAAGATCACATACAAAGTGACGCAGGAATTGTATTATTGCTTATATTTCGTAGATGAAAGTCGTGTCCTACGTGCTCGAGCTAAGAATATCTGCGAAGTGTAATGGATCGTAATGCCTAGAGGAGCAGAATCATGTTGGCACCTTCAACGTGGGAAAGGAAACGAAGCTATAGCATGACATCTACTAGTACAACAAAGACAAGGTATTAAATCGAAGAGATCAATTTCGAGTTTATAGCGCAGCAGTAGTGAAATTTACAATACAGAAAAGAAAGGCAATAACTCAAACTTTTATAAATAAGGAGTAATTTACATGCAGGCTTTTGGCAAGAGGCGCTTTTTAGCCTATAATCTTCCGGGAATCATAATCCTTTAGATACTATATTTCCACATGAGACGGTTGTCATCCTCGAATGTCCGATTTCGTCGTCATCGTCTTCATTTGCCCTTCTATGACTTCGAATCTTCATCGAGGAAACTGTTTTGATTGCGTTGTCGTTCGGGACCAGCCACGGGCTCAGGCCCGATTATCTCGAAGTCGTCGACCATAGACCCGTCAACCTCAGAAAGGTTGATGTCGGATATCACCTCATTCTCGTCGTGGCGGCGGTCAGATTCGGCTTCAGACGACCTTTCGGGAATAGGGTCGACTTCAGGCTGGGGCAACGTTTCCATGGAGTCATCCGAGTCCCTGAGCTCGTTATCCGTTCTCCTGATGTTCTCCGACTCTCTGGATCCCTGGCCCATCTCGACAGAGTTATCAGAACCCTTGGGGCGCCATGAGTCCCTCATGGAGTCATCTGAGTCCCCGAGGCGTCTTTTTGCTCACCAGGTTCTCGGCGTAGAGCATTCAGCTCCGCAATCTGGCGCTCGAAATCATCAAGACCCGGATCGTGTCTCTGAGCTCCCGAATGCTGGCTTCCTGAGGAGTCGAGTTCGCTGTACGACTTCAAAAGGTCCTCCAGCGAGCTGGAAGGGATCGGAGATTGGCGCTCGCGAGGAGCCTGTCAGCTTCTGCCATGTGTCAGCTTCTGCCATGTCGTCTTCCTTCTTTTTCAGAGCAGCTTCCTTGCGCAGCTTCTCCTCCTTTCGCGTTGCTGACGCTCATGTATTGCTCGGGCGAGTTTTATCGCGTTCTGATAATCTCTTCTTGTTTCTTGCGTTGCTCCTCAGAAATGTTCTGTTGAGCCGCCTTCTGCCTATTGAAATCGTCGTCCGCAAGTTGCTCCCGCGCCTGCTCCTCAGCCTGTGCTGCCTCGCGGGAGCTTTCTCCGACCCCCGTGGGGTGCACAAGGCCCATGACCTTACGTACCAAGTACCTAGCGGAGTCACTCATCCACGCAGACTGGGAATTCATCATCGCCGTGCGTGAATGAGCTAGTGGATCGAAATCTTTTTCCACTTGGGACTGCGGTGGTCTCCTCCGGAGCGTTGTGCTGGAAGTACCGAGAGAATGGGGAACTTGGGGACGGACTTCCGGCTGGTTACGCTGCTGGGGCTCTTCTTTCACGGCAGAAATCTCCTGGACGGGACCTTTCTCGATGGACGTCTTGGGGGCCACTTCCGATTGCTCGTCACTGACTACTTCAGAGGTCTTTGGTTCTCGTCGGTGGGGACGGGGGCCGGCTCCTCTTCGTCGCTGTTCACTTCCTCAATGTTGTCAAATAGCGGCTGGGGAGGGGGAGCGGGCTTCTCGGACTTCTTGCCAGTGAGCTTGCTCACGGGAACAAACGTGGATTGGTGCATTTTGTAAGGGTCAAAGCCTTGTCCCTCTGGTTCAACGGGAGGGTGCCGGTCGGACTCCGAATTCTCATCCCGCTGAGCCTGCCTGAACTTGATAACTCTTGTGGTTGTCATATCCTCAAAATTATCTGGGTTTTCCTCTTTATTTCATTGCTCTGTTCTTCTTCCTTGTCCCGTTCCTCGTCTCTCTGAACATTCTCCGTTGGTTGATCTAGGGCAACATTGTCCTGCATTCGAGGTGAGCTCTCGGATCCTTTGTCGCTGACGGGAACGACCGGCTGTGGCTTTTCTTGAGACTCCCGACCTGAAGAGGTATACCCACGAGCAAGCGTCCCGCTAGCTGATCTTGAACCATCTCCAGCAACCAAGAGAGCGGGTGCCCTTGCTGCTCCTCTTTCTGCTGGGGTTCACGTTGAATCGAGTGGTCTTTCGGCGGCTCTGCCCTGTGGGGATCATCGTTCTCGGAGTTGGAACTGTCGGAGCTGTACGAGGTATCCAAGGAGAAGAGCTACTGGAGCTACTGGAGCTACTGGAGCTACTGCTGGAGCTACTGGAGCCACTGCTGGAGCTGCAGGAGCTGCAGGAGCTGCTGGAGCTGCTGGATTCCGTGTTTCCCTTGACCAGGGCAGCTGCCATAGGCCGAGAATATGCCCCGATGTCTTCCGGGAGTGACGGCAACCCATTACCCCATTTCTCATTCAACTCTCGAAGAACTCGATCCACATGCTCGATATCGTCCAGGAGGCGGTTCTCAACCGTCTACTGTAGGGTTCACAGCCCGAGCCTTGTTAATGTTCTCAACAAGGGTGTGCCTCCTCTCAAGTGCTTGGAGGTACCTTGCTTATCGTCCTCCGGAACGACAACATGGGCTGGCGGGCGGCACTGGCGGGATTCTCGTATGTGCCGATATCTTCCGGAAGCGGAGGCAGCTCGTCGCCCCACTTTTCCTTCAACATTCGGAGAGTTTTATCTTGGAACTTGAGGGTTAACATAGTGCTACTGGGACGCTGAGAAACTGGATGGCCCGGCGCCTGGTTCTTCATCCTCTCTCTCGGAGCTTCGTAGCCTCTTGTTCCCTCTGCGCAAGCGTGCGCTGGTACCTCTCTTTATCGCTCTCGAGTTCATGAACTTGGACCTCGAGCTTCGTCTTTAGGACGAACATGTCGAACCGGGCTGCTGAGGTTGACGAGTCAGACTTCTCCACCTCCTCTAGTTTGCGCTTCGCCTCCTCGAGCTTCGCCGCCAAAGTCGTAGCATTTCCGGCGTCTCCACCGATGCGGCTGGCGGGATTGCCTACATGGTTGATGCTGGGCGCTTGAACGCCTTTCTCTTGCGGGATCTGAGCCGGGGCTGCCAACACCCCAGCCAAGGCGAGGGCGGCGACGGTCGCCCTTACGACTTTCTTCATACCGGCGAAATAATACGCTCTGATCGGAATATGGTATGGTCTGTTATGTTATGGAGACAAGAAGGATTCTAGAATAATAATCGTAGTAGAAACCCGAGTTAACGAAAGGCTTTGAAAGGGAAAACAAGAAAGAAAAATAGTATTACTTTTGGTAACCTAAAAATTTTCGAGGGAAGAGCTTGCAATCAAATCCTAGACGATCGACGGGAGGGGCGTGAATATATATGACGATCCTGTAAGAATCTGTCCTTCTCTGTGGCCATATTTCGTCGGTTAACCGACTTGGTTCCGAGAGCTGGACGAGAGAAGGAGGATAAAGTCTCATAGTTGCTCAATATCCATTAATCGGAAATTTTTAAGACAGCTGTTCATCTCTCTGGGGCCTTCATGAAAGTGCTCGTAAGGCTAGGTTATGTTTCGGGTGAATACGTTTTTTTTTTTTTTTTTTTTTGTTTCACATCCAAATACACTCGATATCTAACGGCTTGAAGGCCCCACCGCGAACAAGTAGTTCCCGAGCCTGACGTCCCTTTTCATCTAGGCATATTCAAGCCGTCGCTCTGCGCTTTGCCGCGGCCCAGAATCTGGAGAAGCAGAGCTTGTGGAGTTGTTCTCGGGGTTTTAAGTTTTCAGGATGTCTTGCAAAATCTCAAGTCAGCTACAAATTGTGCACAAGCTTCCTCGACGAAGAATCCGAAACATTCGAGAAACACCGCTGAAGCTTCGTTAGCAAATATTTCTCTTTAGTGAATCTAGGATGAGGACCTAATCGGTTTCATCTGATCCTTGTTTCTTATCGCAGTTTCCGTAGAATAGGTATCTAACGGGCCAAAATATGTCATATTCACCTTCGAAGGTGAAGATGGCACTACCTTATTTAGTAATTTTCCGTAGTTTTTTTTTTATTAAATATATCTTTTTCAATAATTTTATTTTATTTTATATATAAACTGTAAAGTGTGACTATTCAAACCTTTTATCAATACATAGCGTTAAATACCTCTACAAATTACACGCTTACAAGCAAAATAATACACGTATAACTATCTTTTTTTAACATATTTATCTTCGCAGGTGAAGACGGAGGCCGTCTGCGTCAAAATCAGTGCATATAGCTCGATATTCACTTTCAAATATGTATATTTTCAACGAAAATAGCGGCAAAGCGAAAACGGAAATATTCAGATTTAAATATTTTTATTTTTTTTTTGACATATTTGACTACCGCTCAAATATGTAGTCGCTTACGTATATAGAACGCTTACGTATAGAAACGTTGCAATGTCTTAAGTCGATATGAGCTAGTTTTTTCCATTCCAGGTGGCCGGATTCAAGCTACCTTGCGTGTTCACGGAATTTGTAATAGAATCGATTTAGACAACCAGCTCAACGTCATCTCGATGTCTGAGTGTCATGCATAGCTTAGATGTGGTGTTACTCTGTTAGAAACACAACCCTCTCGCAGTATAGCCTGTGTCAATTATGACGCTTTTCGCATCGTGTACATCCACACTTCAACTTATACAAGGTGTTCCTATTATACTATCGAGTTTGACTCTGAATTGTTATTATCACAGTGGCTGGCTTTGGATAACTATAGCGTAGGCACAGGGCTGAATTTAATATTGCCGTGTATAGCGATTTCACTGGTGCCCGATGGGAGCTCTCTGCCGATACATGATCAGTGAAGTATCCTAGATTGCTAGCGAAATAGTGTTCATTTTACTAGCTTTCTTCTATACTTCTAGCATGCAGAGAACTTCATATATTACACATTGGGATCTCCTGCTTCAGATCCCACATACCAACCGCCGTGCTTGATCCAATACTGCCACCCGGCGTCTACCCTGTTAAGCTCCTCATTGATGAGGCGCCTCACCTCTTCTTCTCCAGCTCCTTTTTATCGTAATGCGGATACCTAGATGCCCTCTCCGCCTCTTACCTGCAGGCGAAAGCGATACTCATGGTGTTCAGGTCCGCAAGCCGCGTCCTGTTCGGCGTGTACTTGTCGAGCTTTCTTTCGCTGAGACTGTACTCATCCTCGTCGTTCTTCCACAGGAAATTTTTGATCTCCCTGTAATCCCGCGGGGGATATCCTTGTGGAACAGCATGATCCAGTACTCCACGAGACCCATATCTAGACACCTGCCGATGCTCGGGGCGCTCGGCAATGCATCGGGAGGATGAGTTCTAACTCGGACATAGCGTCGCGAAGCTCCCAAATATCGAGGAGCAAGAGGCGGGGGAGGCTGGTAAAGTTGTTCAAGTGCAGGACGTAACAGAAGAAACGGAAAAGGATTGAAAGGCGTTTCTTTTTCTCCGAGGTAGGGCCGCGGACCCACGATATTGGTTCGAGGTCATCCCAGGCTTTGTACAGGATGTCGAACATCGGCTGGATCTGTTGCTTCGTGAAGTTGCAGTGCACTTCGACGAACGATGTCACGCGGTCGAACGCGTTGAAAGACGGGAGTTCCTTTTTGACCTTCGTGGGGATTAGGCCATAGACTTCCGCTAGAAACTTTGTGCTGCGAATCAAGGTACAGGGTCTCGTAAAGGTCAACATTTCGCGTGCGCCAGTTTCGTGATCATTCTCTGGACGATCATGCGAAGTTCGAAAGGTAGGCTGTTGAGACCCTTCTTGGTCGACGATTCAGACTCGTTTTATCCACGTGGAGATGTACGCCCAGCTCATCCGCGAGCCTGATGAGACGTTGTCTTCTAACGGTAGAACCTGGTAGCCTTCGCGCCGAAATCCTCTTCCACTATTTTCAGGACCGGACATAATTAGTCACCGCTAACGGAGAATGATCCTAAGCAATTGAAAGCTGGGAAAATACCCTCTCTTCAGTATCGAAGTCTTGGCTAGAGGCATCGGGATCGAACCCGTCAAGTTTCAAGGCCTTCTCTGCCTCTTCGCTAATGCGTCGGATTTCTCTTGCGCTGCTTGAGCCTACCATTGAGCCACTTGCCGTAGTAATTCTTCGAATAATGCTTTCGACGATAAACATCTAGCTTCCCAAAATAACCCCACGCGCAGGTATATCAGGACTACTTGGCGGTGAGATAGAGGGGCTAAGGCATAGCGAAAGAGTAGGCGTACGTGAAGGCCCGGCTCTTCTCGGAACTGATATCGCCGGCTTATTCTTTGTGGCTGCGACGCCTGCATTCTTTGCTTTGCGTCCCATAGTTGCTACTAGTATAAATGTGTAAAGTCGAGTCTTCGTTCGTGGGTTGCTCGAAAGATTGCTGTTAATTTGCTTTGATAGTACGTGGTCTAGGGAAGGAGGCGGCCTCACGGTGTGTATTGGATTCTGATAGAAACAGAAAATACGTGAAAGCAGAGGGCTCTTGGGACTCCTTTTTGAACGTCAAAACGTTAATGGATGATTTCAAGTTCGGAGACCCTGACGGCAACGTTCTTGTTTCAACTTCCCGCCGTATTTCGACTTGAGGAAACATTCTGCCGTACGTACAGTGGAACAAGGCGCGGAGCTGTTTCAACTTAAAACCTCTGACGAGAACTGAGCTCACCATGCCCTTGAAACATTAGTACGCTTTTCGATAGCTCATTGAATGTAAGTCTAAACCCAACCGGAGTCAACTGACTTAGTTGATTTCGTTCGACGGGTGTCGTTAAAGAGGTGCTTCCCGCTCTTGAAAGAGACGAAAGCTTGCAACCAAGTCATGATGCGGCCACAGGCATGTTTGAAACGAAAACCTGTAGCGCTGGACCTTCAAGCATTTTATTCTTCGGCAGTATGGGTATCATAACTGCCAAAGTAATGCTTGATGAGGCAGAAGAATAGAAATAATTACATGTTCCGGCTTTGATCAACGATGTACACTGCATTTTGGTCGTTAAAAAAAAAATACATTCATTTGTAGCGTTCGATTAATGGGAGGTTCGTAAGGTCTTCCTGCTAAGTCTAGGATGCAAGCAATTTCCGTTAGCTAAACTGGGCCAAAGGCGCCGCTGAAGCATGAACTTCACAATAATTTCCTGGGCATAAATTAGGGACAGTAGCGACGTAGTACCCAGAGGGAAGAAGGAGCTTTGATCCACTGGCATCCTCAGCTTGCAATAGCGCGTGCGAGTCGCGCATGCCTACGAATGGAGTTCGATATGAACCGAAGGACGTTTTGCCAGCATCAGTTGGGTGGCACGTGTATGGAGATGCACCCGAAGTTCGCTTGATTGAAAGTTTACAGTTCTAATAAGCTCAGGCCAGTTCATGATGAAGAATACTTAAACTGCGATAAAGTTTGATCTGACATACTGTTTATGTTTACATCGAATGATTGAAGATAATTGACGGCTGATCAGAAGAACATTGAGCTCGCAATGTACACTAGCCATGTATTTCTCGCTATAACTCCATTTCCGTCAAGAAGTATAATTCCCACTCGGTCAATATCCAGAATAAAATAGAATCATAAGGATTACAGGCGTGGAAATCAATATCGAATTTCACGATGACGACTGACAAAAATGTGCCATCTCTAACTGCCGCCGACTCGGACGCGGATGAGGTCGCAAAAACAGGGCCATGCGTTGCTGATCTTGATGCCATTGAAAGCCACCATGTGCTCTCTAGTAACGAGGTTAAAGTTCCTAATTTCAATTTTTCAGTCCTGTTAAGATCTGGGGTCGCGACAATTTCAAGGAAAAAATAAAATAGAATAGAAATTTATATTTTCCGAGACTTAAACCGTAGGTTATTACCAGAGAGAACTAAACCCTCTCTTTAGGTAAAGATATTAATAAGTAGATATACCTTCATTAATAGTAGAATAGGTAGTTAAGACTAGAGGTATTAGGACTATTATAACGAATATTATATCTTTATATCTTCGGGAATCGGAGTTAGACGAGAGAGAATCTTTTAAATCTATTACGCTAGCTCGAAGTAATAAATTTATTAGTAATTTTATATTATTATAGTAGCGGTTACCCTTAGGACTTTTTACTCTCTTAAAAGTTTTCTTAAATTATTATAATAATATACTCTCTTAATTTTTTCGCTAATACTATTTATCTACATGTAATGGATCTAACTACTTATCGTGTAAAATAGATTAGCAACTTAAATCTAAGGCCTAAGAAATTTCAGCCGGTCGAAGCCGCGGCGCGGCTTGGACACGCCTTTAACGGTTGTCCTACTTTCCATCCTGCTCAGCTGATCAGCACGACCTTCTGGAGAGGAGTTCCGAGAATGGATTTTTTCCACCTTTGCTCGTGCTTGTGAGTTTCATCTTCTCTTCCTCACTGTATCTATTGAGCTCCTTCCGTCTGAATCACTCTCGGCGGCGAACGCGGAGCAAATTCGTCTGCGTGAGCAGCGCCATGATAGATTCAGCATCGAGTTCTCATCCAGGGATCTTGAAATATTTCCCGCTCGAATGCCTGTACTACAAAGTCGCCGAGAGCTTCATGGCCATAAATCGAACTCTCTAAGGAAAGGGGAAACGAAAATCTCAGTATACGCGAAAGATACAAACTGGACTCTGTCGAGCTGTTTTTATTTTCTTTTCCTTTCCTTTTTCCTTTCCTTTTTTTTTTTTTTTTTTTTTTCACCTTGTGAATCATTTGCGACAGAGCCTTTCTTTGTTGTCTTTCTGCTTTCGTAATGAGACAGAGTGAGTTTAGCAGATCTCTGCAGTAGTAAGTAAACAACTACATGACCTTTCCCGGGCGCTAAAGGCCTTCAGAGTAATACAATGCCTCCTCTAGCTCGTAAGACAGCCATACGTCCGCGCTTTCTAGTACGCTGGCGGGAATTGTTAGTATATTCTTAAAAAACCTATATACAAGGTAGCGTAATACTTCGAAAATGCCGTTTAAGTTCTTTGGGAGAACGTACTCCCTCATGCTCCTCTTGAGGTCGTTTTCAAAGGTATCATGGTAGCGCTGGATTTCTCGGTAGCAGATATGACGTCCCTCGTGTATTGAAATGCCTCGGCGGTGTTCGGACCAGGAAACACCGTAGGGGATTGCGAAGTAGTCATATTTGTCGCAGTTGGGGATAACGCTATAAATCTAATTCTTCACCTGCTCGCGAATCTGTGAAAATTGAATATTTTTCATTCTTAAATCACTAGTTCTCCTGAGCGATGGAATCAATTTACTATTCCTCTGATACCGAACACAGGCACTAAATACGAGAATGCGTTTACTTTCGCCAAATCCTCTGGCTTTCATATCCCCCTCTTCATCATCTCCCCACAATCGGCACGCCATTCCCCAAACAACCTCATCGATTAACTATAACCTTCTCCTTCCGTCCTTCACAACTCCAACACAATGCTCCGGGCGCTTCAAATCCACTTTCCCATTAATCCTTCTTTGTCTTCTCTCGGAGCGTGTAAATTCGCGAAAATATTGCGCGATTCCCAGCATTTCCAGGTATTCTCACCGGTCTCGTACACGCAGCGTAGTGGGCTTGTGGTGGTGCTCGGAGAAGGGTGCGTAGCTTCCGCATGCCCTTCCAGGATCTTCGCCGGACGGTAAAGTTGTGCGTCGGTTGGTGAAGGTGAGTCTTCGGTGTGGTTAGGAGGTTGTACGGCGATTTTGAGGTTTGCGTGGTCAAAGGCTTCCGGTGGTCGTGCAGGAAGTTTAGGACGGGGTGCGGGGGGAGGCGGCGCGGTTTTCCGCGTTTTTGATGTGTACGTTTGGTTAGCTTGGACGGTCATTGCGATCTTTGATTTTAGAGGGGGAAAAAAATTTCTGACGGTGTTTTGATGGCTATGAACTCGACGTCTTCCTTTTAATGAGAGAAGTAATCTAAGCACGT
>AZLU01000312.1:0-37827 GCA_002224055.1 Pezizomycotina sp. ARF18 | reverse complement strand
TTCGCGGGCTTTCGGCGTGTTTGTTATCGCTTATGTCCTGGAGATCCGGACGCCTAGTTTCCTCGGGATTCGCATCATGGAGGACTTGACTGCCCTGCGTGTAGATCAAGAGTTTCTTTCCTGGGTTAACACCTCCATGCTCGTCGGAGAGTGCCTCCGTGTTAAGCATTTAGCCGTGCAAGGCTTTACTCCATTTTTGGCAGCGGTGATAGTGTGGTAGTGCTTTCCGTGGAATCTGGGAGCTGGTCTCCCTGGTATTCGTCATCATCGGGGATGTAAACAGACTTGCGGCCGTTCGCCGGTCTTGGAAGGACTGAAGGTTTTTCCTGGGAATGTCAGCAGCGCCAACGGGACGCTGCATCGTCCCACGGTGGGCATCTGCAACGCCGGCACCGGGAGCAGTTACGAGCTGAGAGTGTGCTGCCAGCTGCAAGGGATCGGGGCGGTACTTGCCCTTAGCCTTGTCACCGGATTCAGCATTCTCTTTTTATTCTATCTTATAGGGTTGTCTTTTATTAGTGATGAGGTAAAGGGGGGAAAGTGTGCGTCATAGGCGCCTCTATGGCTTAATGAAGTGGGTTTTCGAAATCAGAACGGGCCTGTTGAACGATTGCGGTATTTTAAACGTGTCCATGAGGTTGGGAGCTTCGAGGGGCTTCCCGAGGGCGTGGGAAATGTTTCGTTGTTCGTGGGGATACCTGGCACGCCACCTCTGGGACACAAGTCGTAATACTTTGATGGATGGTCATCCTCGCTTCCGGCGTCGCGATTCTGTATCTGGGAGCCGATTATATCCAAATACCAATGTAAGGCGCATACTCGTCTTCTCAGTCCTTTCCGAAGTGGATCCAGAGCGGGGCAATGACGGCGACCCAGGAGGTGCAAGTGACGGTGGTAGCGGTGGCCTGCGAACCAAGGTTGCAGACTACGTGGAACCACAAGCCTATACCTGGCGTCGCCAGGACGATGCAAGCGACGATCGTTGCGATCGCTTGACATGCGAAGATTGGGTTGCTGAAGGGGCCTGACTGCGGCAGCGGTGCTGATTTCAGCACCGAGGAGGTCATATGGATCAGAGGCGGCTGGTGCTGGTGACAGGGGGGTGCTCCTGGTTGTACGCTGGCGGAGGTCCGCCAGAACATCGATGAAAAATATCGCGAGCCAGCGTTGCGGGAATCAAGCCCCGGCGCGACACAAAAGTGGAAAGAACAAGGAGAAGTTCTTCATTGCAGAGACATAAATGGAGGAGATGCAGAAACCGTCGGTAGGTCTCTTAATATGCCCCAGTTGAGCGAGGAAGCCGAGCTTCTCCCATACCGAAGGCATATTTGAAATCAACCCTGAACTACACCTGAACTACGTCTCTTGGCTCTGCAGACTAGACACATACTCGTTGAGTAAGGATAGCATCGCGGCGACTATTTCCTGGTGAACCTTCGCGTGCATATCGTTGAGGGGCCTCGCGGCCGTGCCCGATCTGGATCCCTAAAGCCTGTGGGATTTGGCGGATTGTTTCCACTCGAGGCACTCTTTAAAGTCCTGAGCTTACTGCAATGTCTTCTACGTTCTTTTGCGCTGATTCCCGAAGGACCTACTTGAAGAGGTATTGCGCGTGCGGAATCGTACGCTGTTCAAGATATTCCGTTAGTTATACCATCGTAATACTGACAATTCCATGATTTTGTTTTGTCAACAACCAGCGCGCTCCTCTCGATACTCTTCTGTTTCGTTTTTCCAGTACCTATGAAGAAAAAGGTCACAATCTACTTACGTATACAATGCCGCAATTCCCACTCATTTCAAGACGTAAAACAGCGATGTGCACCATTCGAGGACGAATTTGGACCCGTCATCGTTATATCATATGGTGGGGCTATGGGCTCTCCAACTTTCGAGGATTTCTTCGATGATTTTGTTTGGTAGACGCAAGGCCCTGAGTGGCTTCGGATTTATGTCCAGAACGTATCGACTTCGAGATTTATATTTCAAGAGATGTGATGGACACCGTGGATTCATGTGTACTCGCAGTCATATCACCTTAATACGTCCAGGAGTATCACCAAAACACACTCGTTCTCGTTGGTGAGTGCTAATTCGCAGGTAGCGCGATTCCTCCCGTTTGGTTCCAAACAGCGCTGTCATCGCGCTACCCTCCAAGAACTTGAAGAAAAATTCTCACTCCTAAAAATTCCTATCAAGAACGAAATTAAAACATGAGCAACTCATCTCGCCACAAACAACATCGTCACTTTTTATTTTTGATCGCACTCACCTCGCTGTTTATCTATCTTCATTTTCCATCTTCATCCTCAACGGTAGCCCCTTTGGTCTCCCAAGCTTTACTACTTGGGCTGCAGTAGTTAAGATCGTATGAACTCTTGCATTCAGTAACATTGCACAGAAATCACCCATCGCCCGGGGCCTTATCAGCGAAATCGGCGTAATTCCTCACTTTCCGCCTCGCAGAATCGCAGCTTCGGTTTCGGACAATCGTGGACGGTATGGTCGACACCCCAGCACTTCCAGCAACGGCACCGATCCCTACTAATACGACCACGAGTATTTCCGTCCTGGATAGGCCTATTGTGGATGACGACGGCCGGATTGTTGTGCGGCGTTGCAAGGTTGGACGCTCAGACCCTCGAACAGTTCCTGAACAAAGCAAAAGAAAACAGCCTCGCCGCTGACCAACAAAAAATAGACAACTCACTTCATCAACGCTCCTCTGAAAAAACCTCCAAAGAACCTGCGGGGGCCCACGCTGTCTCATACTCATGCGGTCCAAAGGCCCGTCGCGAGAGACCTGGTCGGCATTGTTTATACGGCTCCAAGCGCTTTCAATCGCCGACTTGGTGCGATTCTTACCGTACGAGAGGATCATCTCGATGACGAGCATGCCCAAGCAGCATTTCTGGTGAGCTTTCTGTACCTATAATAGGCACACACAAGGGCGGACTGCCGCTTCAGAGGCCAGGTCCATTCGGTGAGCTTCGAATCTACTCCAAGAATATCCCATTCCTATCACAGCCTGGGATAGGATTGCCTTTGGGTTACTGACAGCGGCGGCGGTGTTTTGTAGGTTTTTTTTTTTTTTTTTTTTTTTGGAAACGTCCGGCTCAAGAGGGAAAGCTTCATTGAAAGGCTAGAATGAGGGTGGCTGGCGGTCTCCAAGCACTTGGTGCAGGTCGTGATGGCCGAGGTGGACGGGTGCTGGTGGTTTGAAAGGTGGGGGCGTCGATTTCGTCGGAGAGCGTGTCGCTGTGCTGCTGGTGATCACCGTGAGCCAATCCAGGTTTTGCAGTATCCGAGTGGTCGCCTTGGACCTTACAGTTACCGGCCAAGGTGGCGAGTTCCATATCCTCCTAGGAAATCCTAATGGAGGCTGGAACTCCAACAAATCCCATGGGACCCAAATCGTTTTCGGCAGAGATGGCAACCTCCACAAGCTCCCCTCCCGCTATACAGTACTTGTAGGCTCCGCCGTGATTTTCCAGCGCTACAGAGATCACTAGCATTTTGCCGGTTTACGAGGGAACTTTCGTTCTTTCAAGGGTTCCAAGTTAGCTCTCGCGATCATATCCCGGATTGGGGTTCGTGTGGAAGGCACTTCATTCACTTACCCCTATATCAATACAGGATAAAGCTGATGCTCCGATGGAACAAGAGCCCCAACTCTGGCCGATCCAACTGTTGCACAATCGCACTCCCACCCTGGCAGAAGTCGTACCTAACCATCTCAATTTTGCAGCAGTTCCAACTCCCACGGCAAACCTCAACGATTTACATGCTTGATAAGTCGTTCGGCGGCGCGAAAGCGACCGGAGGACGCCACCGATTTTGAAAAATGACAACAATAATACTCAAAGAATAAGAGGCTCGGAACCAATCTTGATCCATTCTTCTAGAAACAGAAGCAGGCGCAGGTTTCTAGATAGATAAGGAACCATCATCGTAATAATCTTCCTTATACCCTTCAAATTCGACGAACGGCAATGAGACCGGTTCGCCGGCGGTGTGCGAATCCAGGTAGACTTCCAATCAAATTTGTAGTGGATATCCGAACGGCGGTTTGACATTCGTAACATGCGCCTCTTCAGAATACCCAGAGAAACCAGCAGCCGGAGAAGAATATTGTCAGGCAAGGACAGTTGCAGATGTTGACGTGGTCCGTGGACGAACAACCGGAGAAGATCCCCTGGCGAGGGTAGCACCTGCTACATGACCGGGTTGGAATGGCTCACGAATCACCTCAAGGTTTTCCAAGAAGGAGTAGGTTTCCTCACAATCGTGCGGGCATACAACAATATCCTTCACGTTACACCGAACCCAAAGGCAAGTCGTTGCAGTACACTTGAGACTTGCCCTAAACCCTTGAGTGGCCTTCAAGCCAAGTCCCGTCGATTTCGACAAATACTTTTTGCTCGGGGGAAATGCCCTAGTTGGACGTGCGGGCGACTTCAAATCTTCTGTCAGCGTGGAATAATCTTTGCTATACACTGAAGGGTAAAGAGGGTTTTCTTACAGATCGGATCGGTGCTAGCTTCCTGGTGCAGGACTTCGCTGTGCCACCCCAACAATCTGTGTATCAGCGAAATAGACCTTACAAGTGTTACTGATGTTCCCCACGAAGAGCAATCACCGCAGAAGTACTGCTTCAATTCGAGGCTCGAATTTGTTTACTTACTCTTGCTGTTGTCTTCAAAGTAAGGAAACCTTTAACCTTCTAGTGATCGTCCCGCAGATTCGCGGCGTGTTCCATCTCATTCTGAACGCAGAGTGCGTATGCACGATGTATACAATGAGGAGTACTGGCTCCTTGCTCTCGTTAATGAGCTCATCGAAGTATAGGTTTAGAACCCCGTCCTGCTGGTATGCAGGCACCAGAAGGCCCGTGCGGTGCCTCTCGAGAATGATGGGTCTAATTCGAAAAAACAAAAAGTCAGTATTACTTTCAACAGTTGAATCCACCAAGGAGGGCAAGGAACTTACTCTTTCGATCGCTTCGTTGCAACAAGTTGAGCGATTACTGCATGAGACTCCTGGAGCGCCTACTTCAAGATCCTCACCGCGGAGATGATTCCGAAGCTCCTTGTAGCGGCTGTAGATTGCGTCATGTGTTCGGTTTTCATAACCCGCCGGGGCGACCATATTAATGAAGGCGTCTTCCTTCCATGGAAGTTGTTGCTGAAAAATTTCCTGTTCCTCGCAATGGAATGCGGATGGTCTGGGGGACATCCCACAGTCGATTCTTCTTCAACTCGACGCTCTTGAAGGCCCGATTGCTACCTATTGCGGTGGTTTGGAATTGGTGTAGGTAGAATCGCCAACGCTCTGAAGAGGTGATAATACCTGTCAAGTAGGGACTCTCTTTGATAAGCCTCTGCCCTGACCTTCACTCTGTAACGAGAGACTTGACCGGGGCTGTTCACCCTTCTCCAAGCGGTCTCGATTGCGAGCTTTTTGCGATCCTTTGCACTATACGGGTCGAGTATCTGCTTGACATCGCGGAGCCACTCGGCGTTGTCCTTGCGCTCTAGATGTAGCAAGCACAAGCGAGAGCGGCTTAATCGACGAGGTAGATTGTAGGTTGCAAATGGGGAGCTTGACCTCACGTGTGAAATCCCGAAGGGTCCGTTTGGTCACACGGTTGTTCTCTCGGTGTCAAGGCTCGCTTCATATATTCCACGTTTTCTTGCTTGATTTGGAGTGCGTGTTCGGCATCGTTCCGGTTCAGCTTGGAGTTGACGTTTGGGTTGATGTTGGGGTTTCCTCCCATGGTTTCGAACTACAAAGACGTTAGAAGGACAAACAAGCGGTTTAATGTCTGTAAGACACACCTGGTTGAAGTTCCCGGCAACGGTCTCAAACGCGCCACCTAGACCTGGCGCGCACCACCATCGGCCGCCCTGTATCAGAGTGGCGAGGGAATGCCAGGTCATATTGACGCATTCAGAAGGAGCATTCGACTTCGCCGTTTTCGACGACAATCATTTGATTGGATTCGGATGGGACTTCGTTGTCGGACGGTTGGGATGGGATCAACACGAGTTAAGCGCAAGCTCCCTCGACAAGCGCGTTGATGAGATCAGTGTTGTCCGACAAACGACTCTGACCTTCCTCGATTTATTCGAACGTTAAGCAGCCTTCTCGTTTTCCTCGGCAACCAACTCCATAGCATTCGCCAGAGTAAAGGTGAGCTTAGAGTTTTCCTGCCTCAAACGGGAATGAAGTACTCCCTGGCCTTCTGGTTGGCGGATCCAAGACGGACGTATTCATTATTAGTCTGGTCTGGGGAATCGCAGAACCTGTCGTGGCCCGCGGCCCCGGTTTCGTCCTTCCGTAATGCTTTAAGGATGGCGTCGTGCTTGTGCGGTCTACCCAGGTTTAGGTGGTTGACAAGCCAATCAACCCTTTACTTTTCGACGTCTGTGCGGTTCTGAGTGGCACGCTTAGTATTCGCAAGCTCGCGCTTGCCACGCTTTCAAGTGCCAGTTCCCCGGCATTGTCATCTCCGCTGACGGGACTTTGACTGCTCGCCAGCCCAGGACGGCGAGAGCAGTGCTTTTCTGGCGGCGTAGGTGGGGGAGCTGCATTAGGGCTGTGTCGTACGCTCGGGGCTCGTACCCTTCAGGCGTGATCTCGTCCACGAACCAGTCAATGATGAACTCTCCTGCGGTGCAGGGATCGCGATTGAAGCGGTAGGATTTGGTACAGCTGGAGTAATGGGAATTTTGGGAGGGCCTGACGCGGTTGACTGCCTTGACCGGAGGCCGGAGAGCGATTGGTTGGTTGTTTGGACGACCTTATCTTCGCGGGGGTTTGAATAGCTCTTCGCATTTCTGCTGTCAGCCGAAAGCTGAAACGGGGGAATGGCCCGGGAAAGGCACTGGGAGCGGCGGTTTCCGAAGTCCATGCGGCCGGGCGGTGGGGCTAGATGAGTGTCGACGACCATTCCGGCGGTGTGATGATTAATTGTTGCGTACACGCGGAGCAGCTTGCCCACGTTGGCGTCTTCCGTGAGCGGGAAGACGTTGGAATCGAGCGGATCAATGCTGTGAGTCAGCAACAGATGATCCCCCATGTCGCTAGTCTCCTCTCTTCCTGCGGAGATGCGCTCGGGGGCTGAGGAAGCGGGAGCTACTGCCTTTCTTCTCTATCAACTTGGCGTCTGTCTAGCTCGAGCAGCGTGGCACTCGACAACCTGCCAGTTTCTGACTGGCGTTTTCTTCGGAACTTTCTGAGAGGGCTTCCCCTGTTCTTCCGCCCGCTTCGAGTGCCACTCTAGCCGAATGCTTGTTGTCCCGGCAATAGCAGACTTCGCCTTCTCGGACCCTTGAAGATCATGTCGCTACCTTACGGATAGCTCCGGAGACCTTGGCTTGCTTTGGAGACAGCAGGGGATTTCAAAGTTAGGAAATTGAGCAATTTGAGGCGGCCGAGTTGAAAGCAAGTTCAGATCTGCTCAAAGGTTGGGACTCGGCGAGGGTGGCTGTGGGCAGGTGATGCGGAAACATTGCAATCGCCGAGACGTCCGCGGTGGAGCAGTACCTCCATCGATGACGATTTCGACGGGGTAGCGCGGGGCGTTAGGGAGCTCCGGATATACGATCGCGAGGACCGCTAGTCGTCGAACGAACTCGAGTTAGTTTGAAAATTTGAGTTACTGCGAGGGTGAGGATGGAATATCTTATATCCGTAATCGTAGAAACCTTCACCGAGAAGTCCGGTGCAGCGGTCGAGGCATCAAGACCGACCGCTTCCTTCAGACTACCGCTATTGAGAATTGGAACAATGAGCATGAAGAGGTCGGTTGGGAGGCCAAGTTCTTCCTTCATCCTTGATACGAGACCATTCCGATTCGGATCGTAGCGCGAGAGAAGGAAGATGTAATCGTCCGCGCTATCGAGTTTGCCGCGGACGATGGCCTCGATGAGGGCGTAGTTCCACATCGCGCGATGTACGGTGACAAATTCGTTTATTTCGGCGGATAAAGTGGTGTGGAGTTCAAGCTGACGCTACGGGGAGGCATCGCTTCGCCTCCTGTTTGCTGCTTCAGCAGCTCCTTACGCTACAACCACTTCCTCGACACCAAGAGGAGAGATCGGACTTCGCGTTGGTTTTCTTTGTGATTCTTTGTGATCGTCTTCCATCTTTTCAAAGCCTTATTAAATGCAAAGAATACGAAACGGTTAGTAAAAACTTCACCCGAACTTGACGATAAAAGCTGACAGAAAAGAATTCGAGGAGGTATGAAGGGACCTTTACGAAAAGAATATGGGAGAAAACCTTCCGTTCAGGTTTAGCGATTTTCACGCTGTTCTGGTGCCCTGGGTCTCAATAGGACGGTTGGGAATGCCTCTTCCTCCAGAACGTTGTTCTCAGTACCACCCGCCGTGGAAGTTGCCAACTGCGCATTCTCTTCCTCGAGACGTTTGATCTCTACCATAAGCTTTTGGGTGGGGTGAAATTAAGGCGGTGCGGTGGGATTGATTCCGTTTGCTGGGTGCATCCACGCCTCCTGCTTCTGAACGAACGTCAACGGTCCTCTTAGATTTGTCTTCGGCGAAAGAAACCGCCTTAGGCTTCCTAAGAGCTGTAAATTCACTCCCCGTCGTCTTGTAATCCACATCCCCTGGACGGTGCAAACGCCTCGGCATAATCTGCGGCGTTCCGGGGCGTCCGTTAAGAGATTGCAGGACGAGGTGAGAGGAGGGGGCAGCAGAAATTCAATGGATTGCTGTGGGGATGTCCCCCGCAAAGGTGTCCCGCATGGCTCCACCGGACACGTTCTGTGCGGGAATCTCTCAACTCGCCTCCGCCTGTCCAGTGTGGGCTCTTTACGGAGGTACCCCGAAGCAGACAGAAGAGAGGGGTGCAAACGAGGTTAGTATACGTAAGTAGATCTATAAGGATTTGTGTTTTTGCGGGAGTTTATTTGCTATCTTACTTGGAGGGTTTGCTAACATCATTGGTGGTGTCTAGACAACCAAGAGGGTTTGAGGTGCGATCGGCTGCTGAGAGGCGTGTTTCTTGCTGGAGAAAGTGTACGTCGCCTTGGCGGTCCTGGGACTGCTGTTCGAGCCGTTGGGTTTGAGTGGGATGAAGCTGTGCGGGTTGGGGTTATGTAGGTGTGTAGCCGAGGAATGAAGCCCCTTGAGGATTTCCATCCGGCTGACTGCACAGGGACAGAGGATCGCTCCTAGATCCCCCATAGATCTCCCACAGGCAATCTGGTCATCGATCCCACCAAGGGTGAACCAGACCATGAAAGGTTCAGGCTGTGCCCGTGGAGCAGGTGGTTCGAAGGCGAAGAACGGGAGATGATCGAGAAAGTGATGGTATGGTGGGGCAAAATGCCCAGTTATGATGGAGGAAAGAACTGAAGCAAACACCGAGAAGGACTTCACCGTGAGTTAACATAAGAAAACGGATAAAAACACAAAGAAGGCTCAGAACAAAGATCGAAGAAGGAAAAGAAACTATAGGATAATGAGAGCGAGCATGCTGAAGTTTACTTCGAGCAGCAGTTCGAAGATTGAGAAGGAGGAGAGAAACATAACTGGAGGAGAAGAAGAGAAGAAAAGCTAACATTGGAAAGGTGTACCTTCAGCAAGATCATAATAGTGGATTGTACTTGATGATTCGTGGATGAGGAGGCTCGTGGAGAGGAGCTAAAGCAGGCCTAGTTTGCTGCCGAGCTCTATGCTAACCTGTTGAAGCTTTTGAAGTTTTGGAAGATGGATATGATTGAGGGGAGATGGTGTGGTTTACGAGGTTAGCGATCCACAAATCGCGGTTTAAAAAGTACACGGCGATGCGCGCTTCGTGCACGTGCGCTTACGCTTTTCGGAAATTTCTTTTATTTCCTTCGTCGCTGCTCGAATGTTCCATTTCCAGCCAAGATAAGCATTCAACCTGCTTCGCTTGGCTATTTTTCGCTTTTTTTCTATTATTGAAGTTGAGTATCCCTCTTCGATGCCCTTGCTCTCCGACGCTTTCCCAGATATAGCCAATGACATGGTGTACGAAATTGAATAGAACAGGGAAAACAGCTCCTCCAGTTCGTCCTGCTGCCATCGCTTGATTTTGGCGGAAAACTCTTTGAAAATAGACCATGTTTGCCTTTGGTTCCCACACCGCTGTCAACTGGACTTTCGTACAGATGAGATATATGAGCGTTATATTTTTGTGTAATCAACGTTAACGCTTCCGCGGTGATACATGATGCAGGAGAAGCATCACGAAGGTGGTAAGCCAAACCAAAACAATCGGAATAAGACTGAGAAGAGAGTACGTTTGCGTACAGCTGAGCTCGAGATACCGTACTAACGGAATACCCCAGCAGCCAGTGTTCGAAGTCGCCAGATTCACTCCAGCCTTATAATTCCATTCCCGAATATCTTATGCAAGCCCACCCCGCCATGGGGAACAACGCCGTCGGCCCACGGCTGCGTGGGCACCGACTGTTGAGAAGGGAGACGAGAAGGAAGAACTAAAAAAGAGAGAAAAAGATGGCCTTTGCCTTTACAAATGACAAGTATTTCGGAAATCTCCTATGCATTTTCATCAGGAAAATGTTGAGTGAGGAGTCCAGATGGAAAGAGGACGCTTTCATCAACATGGTTAACCCGCTGAATACGAACACCACCCTCACAAATTCTTAGCTCACGCAAGCAAATGGCAATATTCCCATTCCGAGAGGGTGAGCGCAGCAGGTTGAGGAACGTAGGCCAGGGAAAGTAGAAACGTAAGAATTAAACAAAAAATAATTAAATAAAAACAAAAAACCCAAAACCACTTCCATCTTCATAGTACTGATCTACGGTCACCTACTGGTAATATAGATCGTGAACCGGGGTCAAGAGCAGGTTTACCTTAAGGAGACGCAGTAAAGCAGGGGAACCACTCCGTATAGGTATTTTTTACTTTTTTAGAAATCGCTTTTTATTAGCGCTCTTCTGCATAGGTAAATTTGCCGTTGTTTTCTTTCACTTTTAGGAGCTTAAATTCGTTCCTTGTGTCTATTCTCATATATTTATAGCTAGAATCACTATCTCGTATTCCCGCCCAGCGGCCATAGACCCATATGTAAATATATTATCTGTTCTATCACCTCTCAGTCAAAAAAGGCTTTCTTTAATTTATACCTACCTTGTTTCCAAAATACCCTTCGTGGGACTCGATTGTTTCCCCTTGATAAAATACGCTTCGATAGACTCAAATTTCTTCCATGATACATTGCTCCATGTTATGATGCTAAATTTTCAAATTGACCATAAGCCAGGAAACAAAGGCGGAAAATGAAATAAATATATTTATCCAAATGTCATGTACTAGTTCTCAAACCGTCTCCACGCGGTAATAGCAAAAAGATCATTTTAGAATGTAAAATTAATGTATTAGATAGTAATTCATTTGCATCCCTCCTTTCAATTCTTCCTTCCTGTATAGATGAACGTGTAAATCTCCGTTCAGTAGGATACCCCCCTGAAGGCTTTACATTAACTTGAGACCAGTTATCAACTGCAAAGAGTATCCCAAAGAATATGAAATCTCTCGCGGCGATTCTTGCATTTCTTTCCAACCGCGATCCTCCGGGGATAATCCTCAATAAAGCCTTGTACTAGAGCATGTCAGCACCTACCACCGCATATAGCATCAGCCTGAAATACAAACTTTGCTCCAACTTCGCCGTAGAGTATGCGCTATTCTGTCGGACAGACGGAAAGAAGGCCCATATTGAGCGGAAATCAGCACCTATTATAAACATATTTTAGATGGGTTTTGCGTCTCTCGGCCCAAGAGAGCAGTTCATGGACTTCATTACACTATCATCAGATGTGTGGCTCCTTTTTCTGAGAGCAATCCCGCGAAGATGAGGGGTGTACACCGTCTCTCAGCGCACGTCTGTTACCATCTCGAACCCCCCAAATTGAACAACTGTTCTCCAAATTACTCCAATCAGTTGAGTGATAGCCACCGTATATACCGCCCTATCGAAGCGCATCTGGATGCAGTGCGACCCTGACGCTCCAGACTGTCTTGGTAATGATGGCTACGGTGCCTCAAGAGACGGAGCCCATGGTGGGTAAGGCGCGGCAAGAGGATTCCTTTTTCGTTGATTGCCACGCAGCCTCGTTGTATCTTCGACTTCGTTGCATGCTGAGCCAATTCGTCTTTCACCAGCCGCGCAAATACTTTGGGTGCAGCCGCTCAAGCCGCGACACTGAACAATAGCACTAACTTAGGCTTGAACACTCTCCGAGGAGCGCAATTCCCATCGTGCTCCCCAAGGCCAAAAAAATTTTTAATTTTTAATAAACCACTGACCCTCCCTCCTAAAACTCCCACTCACCTCTACTCCCTTTCCGACAACAACCAATATTCAGTCAATTGGGCTTGATATCACAAGGACAGTATAACGGACACTGATATAGCATCGTCGTTTAACCCCTCATCTTGCTTATCGCTCCACTCTTGAGGGTGGGTCTGATATTCCATAATACCTCGAATCGTGGCGGTTGGGATAATCAAAGTGTTTCCAACCAGAGAATTGGTCGTCCGAAGGTTCGACATCTAAGAGGATCACCAGTAGGTGAGTATTCAACTCCCCACCTGTTAAAATGATCTCCTCCAAAACATTTCAAGACTTCGGACTGTTCTTTCGAGGGGCAATCTTCTCCCTGCGCTGTACTAATCTCTTCATGACGATAGAACCTTGAACACGATCAACCACAAGGAGCATCTCCACCTTCTCAAATTCCATCAAGAAGTTCCCGCTCCTTTGTTTCTTTATCGTCGTGCTCTCTCCGCTCTTCTATTCTGCAGGAGGATCAAACACTGGTTGCATTGAAGCTACCTTTATACACCAAGTTCGAGAGCATTGTTTTAGCAGTATAGAGACAGCAAAAAAGTGAGTGAACAACTTCTTCTGTCATCCCCTCCCGTTGCGGATTGACGCCCAAACAGTTTGACGTTGAGGATGCTAACACCAAAAAACGGCGCCGTTAGCTTTCGAACATGCATGTCTTCAAGGAGTTGAGGTCTGTCGAGGGGACGATAGTCGACTATTACACCTTCATAATGAACGACGGAGTCGGTATAATGTGGGAGGGGGTGAGCCCTACCGAATTTCCTATTCGTCTTCAACGTGAGTCCTCCACATGAACCACCTGTTTGGCATCCTGCTCTTTACTTAGAGAGTGGAACTAACCTTTCAATCTTTCCCGTCTCAGAGTCTCTACGAACTTTTCGCGACGAAGATCTCCAAAAACGCATCGATTTCGGCGCCTTGATGGCCGCGTGCCAGAACATCAACGACGAGAAGTAAGTTTACAACGTTTCCCTTAGATACCGATTCAGACAAGTTGAAACACCTCCGATAATTGCAGTGCTAACAGTAGATTCCCAATTTTAGTGTTTACAGCGCTGCCAAGGAAGCCGTAGGTCTTCAAGCTTCAGTCGAAGAAACCGACTTCGCCGGCGCAGGCTTTCACGGAAACGGATGTAAGAGAGACCCCATTCTACCCTAACCAACGTTTCCCAAGCTAACCCGTCTAGTGGTCTTCGCGATCGTATATCCGGAGCTCCCTAACGCCCGCGCTACCCCGTCGAAATCGTCATCGAAGGAGGGTACCTGCTCCACCGCGGTCGCCTCGACAGGGCCGACTCCATCTCCGTCAACGGCGACATCATCGGCAAGCTCACGCAAGAATCCTTGACATGCTGAAGCAAAGTGACCTGGAATGTAAGCCTCTCAACCCGCTTTATCTTTTGTACTGCTTTCAAGGTCGAACAGAACGGCTGACTTTATTTCCGATCAGATGGCGTTAGTAGCAAAAGGTATCGCGTGGGTCCCAAACTGGCATACCTCGGGCCGGAGAATAGGGTCCTGGATTTGATTTTCCAAGAGCTTACCGAGGAGAGTAAGAGGTCTGTTCTGCATCATGCCGTCCGTCAAGCGCATGCCCTTTCGGTTCACGACGAGGCAAACCGCAAGCAGAAAAGCGCCGCCCTGCTCTCTTCGCAGCTTGATGCGGATACTACTAGCGGCAGTAACCCCAGTTTGGACGAGGCTTAGATAGCCGAAACTCACAACAACGGGTTGGCCGCTCACGCGAACGGTAATCCATGGCTGGTGTGGACCCAAGCCCGTGAGGCGGCGGCGTCTCTTCGTGCGCGTGGTGATGCTCCGACCTCTGGCGCGGATATTGAGCAGGGAGTTGCGGATAAGGTCACCATCTACGACGGCAACACCTTCGCCGGTATAAGTGAACTCCAGTTGTCAGAGCTGGCAAAGGACCTCGGCTTGGAAGGACCGCTCTCCGTGGGGTTCGACTTCGCGCACGCGATCGAGGTAATGGATCGTGAATTAGCCGGGCTCGAAATACAGAGAAACATCGGCAACTTCGCTTTTCCGCCACAGGAAGTCATCGCTGCGCCGCTTCCTTGCGGCGATCTCCCGCCTGCTATCGCAATATCCGCAACAAGCGTCCCGCCCGCCGCCGCCCAGGAAGCTCAACCCGTTGATCCAGCAGACAGTAGCAAAACACCAGCGGTAAACGCCCCGCCCACCACCGCTCAGGAAGCTCAACCCTTGCTTCGGCGGACTCTGGGAAAAAGGTTTCCAAGAACGCCAAGTTGAAAAGGCTTCGAAAGTGGGACGTACCCCAGACTATTCGTATTCCGATCGCGAAGAGATTATTCGCTGGCGAACTCGGATGGAAGGGGATGCCTTCATCAATATGGTTACCCCGCCGGAGTATGAGCACCGCACGCACGAGGCCATCCATGGGCGCTACAAAGACCTTTGCGCAAACGGTGAAGGTATTCTCGGTGCCGTCCTGCCGGATTCCAAGAAATTGATCGACAAGGCAGAGAGAGTTATTGAACTTTTATTGGAGAAAGGTGATCCGGAGGTGAGTTCCTAAGATACGCTTTCTTGCTGTTTGTTTGTCATTTTTTGCCTTCCGGTCAACGGTTAGCGATCCTTTTTCTTTTTTTCTTGTCCGACTTCTTACTAATCGTCTCCCGACTTGTAGGTAGTGAAGTTGCTGTATGAGTTCGTTTCGGAGGACGTCGACGCGTACTACTTGAGGGAGAATCAGCCGAAGCCGGCGTACCTGAACTTTGTGGTCAAGTGCCATGATATCGAAAAGATCTTGCCCAAGAGACATGAACTTCCGAAGGGTACAATGACGGGGATATAAGGCGAGACTTGGAGATCGGAGGCCGGTCTGAGGCAAGCAAGGTGAAAAGCCCTGCCTCGGAGAAGGCCAAGAGGAACTAGATACAGAAAACTGTGAACGTTAAGAAGGAAGGGAATAATGAAGTCTTAAAGGAAGGCACCTTTAAGAGTAAGCTTGGTAGGAAGTAAAGTGACAAGGCTTCTACTAAGAGGAACCGGGAGATATTTAGCGTAAAAAATATCATTTGTTAAAAAAAAAAAAAAAAAGGACGAAGGAGAAAAAGGATATTAGGAGTTTATATGGCAAAGCAAGAGGACTAGTCTTCAACCCATTCTTTTATATGCTTTCCTGTTTCCCTGTCTTTAGTTCTTGTGTGTTCATCGAAGCTTTTGCAAAATACCTCAAGTTTACATTCATATCCCGCATTTATTCGTTGGTTCTTCCTCTTCAGAGTTATTTTTTTAAGCAGCTTTGTCTCCTATTAGAGGAGACAAAATGGCGTCGTTCTTACTTCCTTTCCTCTATCACTCTTTCCATATGTATTTTCTTTTTTTCGTTTTCAGTTTTTTCTTCATGTTATATTTCAAGGTAAACAATTAAGACAGCATAACAATCAACATCAAAGGAAAAAATTTTGCTAATTTTGCATAAGAAGCATGGATGGTATGAGGCTACTTTTAGTGGAACAATCTGGAGGTATCGAGGATGGAAGGACGGATCTAGGGGTTTCCTAACTTCTCAAGTTCCTGCAATTATGGAGGGAGAGAGGTATATGGAAGGACTGTATATTCTATAAATATTATTATTGTAGTACCTATTCTTCTTCTTCTTCTTCTCTTCCTTCTAGTTGGACAATCAAGATATCAGTTGTAACACTACTCCGGCAAGAAAATATTGGTCCAAACTGTGTATGCCAAGTTCTTGAGTAGTTTAAATTCCTTGGGGGAAAGGAAGGATCCACCAGCAGCTAGCATCCGCAAACAAGCAAATGCAGGAAGGAAAATCGCTAGTAGCCTCCGAATCATATCTGAGATGAAAACTAAATGTAAAACTTGGCCTTTCTGGCCATGATCTTCTGGATATAAACCCTACTTGTTCTACATTCATTGATTCGTTTTCGCCGCTACTAGCACTTTGAAGCGACTTCTGCTATCTTTCTCCGCCAACCATACCTCAGCCCTGTAAGAAAGAATGAAATTACGAGAAGAAAAATAATAACGATAAGCTTATAAGTCTGGAACCGGCGCATCGATCGCGTGCGTTTCCTCTTTCCACAGGCTCTCGTTGTATTTTTGTTGTTTTCACTCATTACATTTAACCATAATCCGCAGTCGACTTTCAAGGCAATCTCCTCCACCGGGATTGGCAGGAAACTCTAGCCGAAACCCGCAAAACCGGTGGCTGCCGATTTTATTTCCCCAGATTATATTTCCTCTGGGACAAACTGCATCCCGTCTTCATTTCCTATCTGAACCATCGCAAGAGCGAACGTAGGTTCCTTCTCATTTACCAGGCAGGAACTCCCAATCTCTCCATGAAGTTCAATGCGAGGACGGCAATGATTTTAATAAGATCACTTTCCTCGCAAGAATGACTGAAGATTTCTTAACTTCCTTTAAGCTCTTCTTCAACTATTCTTTCAAGCGCATGAGCCGTTTTTTCTATTATATAGCAATATCGCCACAGGCAATTTCCCCAGCTACCCCCCCACCCCCGTCCGTTGAAGACTGCCTCGCTGGCCGTAAAGTAAAAGCCAACTTTGGCACCTTCGACACGGACTCCCTCACCTTCTTCCAACCCAGCGATCCGCATACCGAAAACATACAAGGGCTTCGCTCAAAGCTCGACAAAGACGGATATATCTTCTGCAATAACTCCTAGACCACGAAAAAGTCCTCGACGCCCGCGAAGCTTACTTCCCCGTCTTCGAAAAGACGGGCATGTTAGATCCCTCACACTCCCCTCGCGAGGGTAGTTTTCAATCCGGAAACGATCCGAAGGGTTACCAATCCCTCGGCGCGCACCGCTACCAGAACTCGAAGGCGTAACTTGGACGGACTTAATCCGCGATGCCCACAAGACGCCGGTGCTTACACGTCTCATGGCGTCCGAAAAACTTCACAATTCGTACGCGAGCTAGTACCCGGCGCGATGACGACGGTACGCACTACGACCAGGTATTCCTCCGCGGCGGCAGCGACGACTGCTGGATCACAGCGTGGACACCGCTCGGCGACTGTTCCCTCAACGGCGGCGGATTAGCGTATTTATCCAATAGTGTATCCGTGGGTAAAGAACAGGAAGAACGGTTTAAGGTCGAAGCGAATGATATGACGCCCGAAGAGAGGCGGAGCGCGTTTAATAAGAATACGACGGAGTTTGGTGTCGTAACGCACGATGCGCCTAGTTATGGTGCTAGGCACGGGGTGAAGTAGATGGTTGCGGATTATGAAGCTGGAGATGTAGTGTTTCATAGTGCGTATATGGTGCACTGCGCTGTGAAGAATGAGGATAAGACGTGGAGTATTAGGTTGGGTGCGGACGTTAGGTTTGTGGATAAAGATAGGGATTACGATCGGAGGTGGATGCAGCCGTGGGATCCTAAGGATGGCTTACTGAACATGTTTCGAAGCATAGGATATACCACCTCGATGGGCTTCGGTATTTCTAGTCTTCGTCTCAGGCAGAGCGAGAGGTTCGATTTTTCAATATTGCTTACGGATCCATTTCATTTTTGGTTGACTAGTTTACATCTGATATGACCTTCGAATCCAGCACAAAAAGAAAGAAAAGAAAAGAAACTATATACTTACTTGCATTCCTACCCAGGTGGCGTTACTAGTATGTTAGCCTCCTTTTACAGAACTGGAAGTGACTGTATTCGTAGCATTTTCACCACAGAAACAAGTGAAAATGGAAATATCGTACCCTCGTAACTTTTCACTAACAATAGGTTGAGGAATTGAGATCAGAGGTAGGACCTGACGCTATCTCGTGTGCATGAAGCTGCAAAATATCCGGGTATATAGGTTTATAAATCCTTACCATATTAATTGCGAATAAGCACGTACTACCGAATAAGCAGTAGCTGGTTATAAGTGCATGCTTGATCATTCGGAAATCTTCAAACCCAGTACGCATTCATGCGTATTCGCCAATTAATAAGGTATAAGTAAAAAGAAAAAAAAAGGACAATCGTCTTTAAAACGTTGGTTCCTGGGTATATCCATTGCGCGTGATACCTGTTGATAGAAAATTTGCCATCAGCCACTCACTCCTTATAAGTAAACTATATTAAAAAGAAAAAAAAAAATAGAGAATACCAGTTTGTTGTGAAATAAGGACGTCACATTTCTTCGGATCTCCTGCTTCTCCAACCTACTCGTTATGCGGAACTTTTGCGTGCGAGGGGTATAAAAGTTATGTAGGATATACTGAGCCCAGCGATGTAAATGAACCCAGCAGAGATACTTATTTCAACCCCCACGGGCTCTTGCCTGTGATTATGGGTAATCTAAACGAACGAATACGTCGTGGTTCATATTCCGCTTCTCCAACCTCCACATTAATTGCAAAGTCCCTACTGGAGCACCTGGTTCTTCCAAAATAAACATAAATTGGACCGGAAACACCTGTCCCAAGGGTGGATCCAATGACCCTAAAGTCCGTAGCTTTGGAAATCGCGAATTGCACAAGTGACCTAATCGACGCCTGGCGCGATTATGCATTCGTTCTGATCTCGGAGTTCCAAAGAAACGAAAACCTAAAATAATGTTGACAGGAGCTGTAACGAGGAAATACTGAGATACTCCAATACAATCTCCTCAGTCCAGCATGTTCCACATTATGTTACCACGATCCCTCCGAGATGCTGTTATATACTTTGATACATCCACGCGTAGTCGCGATCCTCTATAAAGACGTTTCCAATATAACAGAACGAAGGAGCACAAACAACATGTCCCGAGATTTTAATAATGCTGGCCACGGCGCCTACCCGGATCCATCCTCAGGAAACGCCATTTGCTAACCGAGCAGGGTAACGTACCCGCGGGGGCTTAGCCAACCGCTGAGAACGCTTTCCGTCCCCCTGCTTCGGAAGTTTGGAGACCAAGCCCGCTCAGAAATGTCCGCACAGCACGATACATTTTGCAGATGAGGTTGCGGATACTCAAGCTCCGAATCCTACTATGGGTGATGGTTCCAGGGACCTTAACGCCGTGGCAGCGTCAATGACCCCGCTGAGCTCGCTGCGGCACGCGTTGGAAAGCAAAAGGATCCCAAGTTGTACCCTAACCTCTCCCGCAAACGCGCTCAAGACAGTCATGACCCGGTCCGCCCCTCTACTGGATCACAGAATCCGGCATCTTCTGTGCGCCGAGCTTTCAATGCTGGACCTGAAGGAAACGTCGTCGGCTGTCATCATGCCGGTTCCGATATGAAGCCCTCCGATTCCTCAACCGGGTTTGTTGACGAGAACCGGCGACGAGGACGCGCCGTTCGTATATGACGATGAATACATATTCAACCACCTTGTTTCTAAAGGGAATAAAACCGTGGACGAAGGTGCGCAGAGCGAGTACGTTACTACCAATCGAGCTGGAGCCGGACACAACGGAAGTAGTCGTACAGCGGCTCCTACATCAACGACGAGACCGACCCTGCGGAGAACTCGTCGTCGAACAGAGTTAAGCTGAAGCCGCAAGGCAAGTGGTCGGGCCGCCCACACTTGCATCGTCGCGGCTACCGTTCACGGCATCCAAAGCTTTGGCTGGGATTGGTTTGTCAATGAACTCACCCCGACGTATACGAACCCGGGGGCATGAGTCGATCTTGACGCAGCTCTCTTATCTTCGTAATAATAAGAGCACAACGATCAAACGCACAGTTGGCGGCGGTGATGATATACTGGAGGCGCTCCTGGAAAAGCAGGACCCAGAGGTGAGTGATAGAAATGCGCGAGTTTGCTTGCTGGCGCGTGCTGTTCTTGTGCTTCTAGTTGCAGTACGGCGAAGCATTCGGATCGGGGTTTAGGTTTGCTAATAGATTGTTCCGTCGATTCTGTCGGATTTCTCTAGTACTTTCTCAATTCTGCAGCGACAGAGTACGAAGTTTTACGAGAAGAATAAGTTGGTTATGCCAAAGGAGCTGCGCGGGGCAGACACAAAGACAATCACGATCCCCGAATAAGCGCCGGAGAACTATTTTAGGCTCGGCTACGAAGCTCGTTTAAGGACTAAAGCTAATATAGAGAAGAAAGCGAAGTTAGAGAGAAAAGCGGAATTAGAAAGAAAGCTTAATAAAATACGTATTATTTTTCTTTTTACTATTTTCTTTTTTCTCTTTATTTTTTTAGAAAGAAAAAAAAGGGTCTTTCTCTCGATAGGATAATAATTTTTATAGTAAAGTAACAGATATCATTTTCTCTAAAAACTTAAAATTATCTATTTTTTCTTTTAATTATATTATTTTAAAATCTTTTAAATAATCTATATTTTCTTCTTACTTTTATAACTTAGATAAGATTATTAAACATTGATTGCTTTTTTTTTCTCTTTTTATTTTTTTTATGTTATCAGTATACTATAAAAGAGATTTATATCCTATATTTTTATATCCATCTATTAATATGTGTATATATCTAATATCCCGCGCTTGTTTTTTTAAGTTATTATTTTTTCTAATTTATTTTCTTTTATTTAAAAAAGTAAAATTACTTTAACCTTAACTAGTGGTAATATTAAAATGTTACAGAATTTTATATAATATTAAATTTTATATTAGTCTAATATATATTTAAATTTTAAAACTTTTTATTATAAATTAAGCTATATTTAATCTTTTAAATTTTAAGTAGTTTAAAAACCGTACGTTTTTCGTATAATTTTATGTATTTTATATATAAAAGTGCGTGAAGTGTGTGTTTTTAAAAGTAAATAAAATATTAAAAAGTGTTATATTATGAATTTTAATTGATTCTTTTAAACTTTTAATATATGTTAGTTTACAATATATATTATAGTATGTTTAAATTTAGCTAATTTTATGAGTTGTCGTTACGCTATTGTTGATTGAAAAAGTGTAAAAATTATACTTTTGTATGAGAAACTGCCGTTTAAGGAAACCGTCCCAACACTTTTGCCCACTGCAGTGACTGTATCTCCATTTATCAGTACTTTTCCTTTCCTTGTCAACGAATCTCTTCGAAAGATTTGGGAAAAAAATTAGTCTTCCTTACATGTATACAGCTGCAGCGTTAAACGTTCATGTTCAGGTTTTCAGATATCTAAACAAGTTTTATTTCTTATCTCTGTTTGTTTACCTTTCGTATATCTCAGTATTTGGGTCTAGTTAATCCACGAGCCTCTGATATGCCGTCAATTTACGTGATTTTGATCAGTGCAACGGTTTTTGTTTGCTCCCGCGGAATCGGAAGCGAGAGTTTTAAATTTTCACGAGCTTAGTCTTTTATTTCGTCGATAGCAAAATGCTACAATTTACACTACAAGTGATTGGCAGGAACCGCAATCCGCTTCCTGCTTCAAGACGGTACCGCGATTTCTCCGTCCGTCGAAGTGTGGCAGCGAGTTTTATTTTAAATAGAAAAAGGCGCCCAGCAAGTAGCTTCTCCGGGAAAGATATTTTCGGATGATCACCATGCAGGTCTGACACATGATATCAGAGGCTATATTATTACAACGGTGGAGCAGCACGGGATAAATTATTACATATAATTCATACGCTATAAATTCTTTGTTATGTTCATTTTACGTGTTTTATAGAATCATTTTCACCCCGAACCAAAGCTACTGATTCTGTACAAGTCTGTTTTTGATAGGATCTTCCAAGACGATGGGTTGTAAATCCGACCAGAACTCATACCGATCCTTGTGGGCGTAGGTGCTACGTTTGTCATCCACGGAGAATTCTGGCTATCTGTAAGGCTTCTGAGCGTAGACGGCGTTGCTAAAAAAGTTTTTAAAAAGAAAGAAAAAAAAAAAAAAAGAAAATCAGTCAGGGATGTCAATTGAAAAGGATGAACGCAGTAATGAGGGAAAAAGCCACGGTGGTCAAAAGTATCAGTGGGTATCAGACTTACATCCTCATGTATTGTGGTGCTTCTTGACCGGAGATCCTTGTGCCATGATTGAATAAGTTCGTGGACTTCTTCAACCGATTTCTAAAAAAAAAAAAGCATCAAAAAGAAATCGTATTAGCAATTTGAGGCAACTAGTTCTAGTATTCGATCATGGTCTTGTATTATTTCCGGATTGCCTTAGTAGTGTTTCTTTCTTCGGAGAGAACTTACGCCGATCAACTGTGTGTAGATAAACATACTCCACCCCTCTATAAAACACAGTACGTTAGCCGGCCGAAAAAAAATTGTTTTTTTTTTTTCATGTATTCATATATATTCTCTTTTCCTCGTTTTAAATATACCCATGCCCTGCAGCATATTAACCAGCATCAGCGCTCCCAGCTCCTTAATCTCCTTATTCTTCGCCCAAGTACCGATCGGACACGGGTAAACCTCGTGCTTGTACGTGCTAATGTCGAACCCGGCATCCTCCATCGGCTCTTTAAGCCGGCGGTATGGTTCGAGCGTCTGGCCGGTCTTCTCCATTGCCTCGACGATGTCTTTCATCCAGACTTGGATGGGGTGTCTGGCGGTAGGGTTCCGTCGTCGCAGTACAGCGATACGTCCTCGCCGACGACTTCGAGCCAGCCACCAGGTTTTTAGAACTCTTTCGTTGTAGGTTTGGGTTGTTAGTCATATTATAGAAGAAAGGGGAGAGGGTTTCTTTGGGGGTTTTCTCGGGGCGACTCGGATTTTCCCGTGGTTTGTTGAGCGGGACTTACTTGAAGCACTCCCGGACCATGTGTGACCAGTCTTTTACGCCGCCGTGGATAGCGCGGATGTGCACGAAGTCGAACGATTCTTTCGTGAAAGTGAAATCCATGTTGAAGTCGTCGATCTGGAAGTGGCAATTTGGAGGGACCCTTTTACGAAAGAATGCAAGTCAGCAAAATAAGTAAAAAGTCGTTACAGAAGGCAGGGCAGCTTACCAGGCAGGTTGGATTGGCACAATATCTTTACAAAGAAAAATAAAAAAGGAAGAGGGATATTGATATTAGTCTTTGACATTCATATAAAGGAAACTTCTAAGCGGGTTTAAGACGCGTATAAAGGACTAACCGATGCCGACGACTTCGGCGGATGGGTGCTATATAACAGAAACAGGCGTTAGCATGGGAGGATTCGTGGAAGACCATGGAAGGGGGTAAAAGAGTAGTATACCATGTCCGCAAAATCAATTGCCCATAGACCTGCAGATCACAATTGCGAACTAGGTCAGTATGGAAAAGTTCGGTATATTAAGGCAAAAATCCGAACTCGAGGTGAAATTTGAAAGGTCGATCAACCTGTTCCTGCTCCTAAATCGAGAACACGCTATAACGGGGGGTTCGGTTAGCAGGCGTCTCATTACAGTTTATAACGTTTATGGTCGTTGGTGATTGAAGATAATTACATGAGGATTCTCAGTAATCGGTGCGATGTATAGTCTCTTCCCGAGCAATCTGTAATAGATTTCGTGGCTGAAGTGTTGTGCATATTAGCCTATGAACGGTCTTTTTTTTCGGAGGGAGCAGGATATTGGCAACTAACAAGATATCGAATTGTTCGCGTTGCGTCTGTGAAAATTCGGCGTTAGCATGATGAATTTCTAGTAGCGAAACGACCCCGCCATCAAATGGTCATTAATTGCGTATTTGGAGCGCTTAGGGGAGAAATGTTTTACTTCATCGAGCGAGACGATGTATGTGCCCCGGGATCGAAGCTATTGAATCAAAATACCAGAAGGTCAGTAAATATTCATCTACGTGACAGGGGTTGGCTAAGAATATATAATATATTGTAATAACTTACGCTCTGCCGCTCAGATACTGGTATCCTAAAGAAAAATTGCGATCGATTAGCTCCAAATATCTCCGAAAGAAAACCCTCTTTCTACGATAGGAAGGTTGAGTCTGACTAGTGACGTATGAAGCCAATGTGTCTGTCATACTCCCGCTATATAAGGCGATGTGTATTAGCATAATCTCGCGAAGAGCCCTCCGAAAAAAATTGAAAAAAAAAGACCGCGAATTGCCAGATATAACATACGCTTCGCTCTCGTATATAGATTCAAGATCCGATGTATTGACTACGGGATACAAAATATAATGGTTAGAAAATTGTTCCAAAACGGGACATTAGCGAGACCGATTGGCGACAAAGTAAAAGACTCACATCGCCGCCGAGGGTGGAGGCTTCGGCGGAGTCCGCTTCGATGGGCGCTTGCGCGAGAATGACTGGATATCATTGGATACACATGTTAGCGAGAAGCTATAAGATCATAGAATTATTGATTATAGTTAATAGCTCACCGTCGTCGTTGTCATCTTGACCCATACCCGTGGTAGCGGGTGCGGCTGCAGGGTCAGATGCCGCTGCGTCGGCAGTATCGGCGGGCTTCTTAGGAGAGGAGAAGACATCGTGATTCGTGATTCTTTGCAAATGAAGAAACGAGGATTTAAAAGATATTTATAATGAAGAAAAAGGAATCAAAGATGAGAAAACGGGATGGCAACAAACGTGATAAGATGGGGTTTCAGCGTCTTCCGGTCACAAGATGTGCTGAAATGCACACGATCAGAATAAAGAGTAGATCCGGAGACTAAGAGAAATTAGGAAAGGCAATGCGGTCAATAGCCTGCTTTATTGCAATTCTTGAGCAGGGAAAAGGGAAAGTGGAGTAATAAATAGGAGGGTAAAAAAATTCTAGGAAACGAGTGTAAGGGAACGAAAAAGTATATGAAAAAGAAAGAAATCGTCAGGGTTTGTGGTTAATATCGTTTCGGTTGGAGATCCGACAGGCGAGAAGAAAAAAACGAATAAAAAAATTAGGAGAATTGTTAACTTCTGAACGCGGAAATTCTGCTCCTAGACTTCCAAACTTCTCCTGCTCCTCCGTGGCAAACAGTAGTGGTTCCCGCTAGACTTGAACAGAGCGAAGCTGTACGCACAGTGCGGGGAAGAGAATTCAAGTGAAATAATTCAAATGAATCCCGATAACCGGTAAGTGGGCCGTCAAGCCAGCGCGAATGAAACAAGGTAATTTCGACGCGACCCTCCCAGTGTTGATCACGAGCCTGCCCTGTCGTTGGGTCTTGCAGGTATAAATTTTCAGACTGCAAGTTTGTTAGGGTTTCAGGATACTGAAAGAGGGGGGAAACGCTCTCGTGAGTTTCTTGTTTCCTCAGCGCTGCGGCTTTTGCAGCGCCGAGAGAAGAAACGAGCACGATGTACTGCTTACCGCGTTTCGAGCAGTGTCGAAGGAAAGCAATTCTGCACAAGGAGGTCAAGAATCGCTCTAGACCATTCGTACGCAACACAAACTAGTACTGCAAGAAACAAAACTTTTGCGCAAGCGCGAGGCGATATAGCTGCGCATTTGCGTCCAGTGACATGGTCGCCTGGAAAAACCTTTTTATAAAAAAGCTTTTCCTTGAGGGATGTTAGATCAAGTCAGCGATTTTCCTGACATTTTCTTCTAATATCGCCGCCGGTCATCTCTGAGAAAGCCCTCAATCTCACCAGCTAGTTTCGTGCGAAAGCGGAGCGCGTGAAGCAATATTTACATTCTTGATATATAACGCGTATAGCTATCCGTGATATTCATCCAGCCAGGATATCGCACAAGAAAGCGCGTGTCTGAAGGTGATTGTGACGAGGTTTCGCAGCGAAACATTCTGCAATCTTGCTTTTACAAATGAAGATTATCTTCAATTAAGCCGTATAAATGTCTTATCAAGCATTTCGGTACTATAAATCGCATGTACTGTAAATTTCAACCCAAGTGTCGCGGACTAGCGGATTAATCCTGAAATTTTATTTTTTTTTTATTTTTTTATTTTTTTATTTTTTTATTTTTTTATTTTAAAAAAAAAGACCTGCTCGCGATATATCAGCCTCCTTTTTCTTTCTTAGAATACCAATTTTTGGTACTGTTTCTTCTTGTTTGTATTCCCTCAGTCAGGATAGCAGTCGCAGCGCACTTGCTTATCAGCAGAACCTTGCAATCGCAGATTATCATAGTCCAAGCCATTAGCGTCGAAAGCTTAAGCCGAGAGAACCCGTTCTACCCCGTTGAGAGTAAGAACACGTGTACGAAATGAAAATGTTATTCGTTTCCTGCGATGCACAGAGAAAGTTTCTGCATGAGAATTAGAGGCTGAATGGTCTCGTCGTCGCTGAGATTGACAGTCCAACCATGCCGCGTCACGTCAGAGTGGAGCTTCGGAGACCCTACCATGGTGATGGGTTCACTATAGCTCCGGAGCGACACATATGACGCATGGGGTCGCGGCGAGAAGAAAAGCAGAATTAAAGCGGAGGTCTGTATCTTAGTCAGCTTTACAATCTGAAGGGTTCGTCTTCATCCCTAGAAACGTGACAGTCGTTGTCGCCAATAGCGTTTAGCCTGAATGGATAATACCAGCCAATGCAGCCGACGTTATCCCGTGGTAGCTATCACACTGAACGTGGTTCCCTTCTACAAAACGGCAAATAAAATTCCCTCACATACGTCCTATCGCAATGTGTGTGGTAAATAGTTCGGCTCGCGCCTGGTATAGCTCGCAATTCTAGGGAATCTCGTAACGTGCGAAATATTTCCCGTAATAGGCTGATGAGAGGGGTTCGATTTTCTGATGAAGCCTCCGTTCGGCAATGCTGAGTACTATCGTATGGCTGAGCTAACAACCGCTCGGTAACCACTACTCCGCAACGCCGAACGTCCAAGATTTGAAGTGGACTATCATAGCCATGTCAGGGTTGATAATGGATAAAAACGGCCGTGTGTCCTTTCCGTCTTTCCTCTGGCGTTCCTTTTTGGTTATTTCTCATTTCTTTTTGAACCTTCTTCCTTGCTTCCCTCTGATCTGTCAAGAAACATAGAGTTTCAAAGACCCAACTTCAAATATTTATCCGCAGGCAGAAGCCTAAACGAAACCGTATCCACCATCGGCAAAGACCTCGAAACAATACTGCCAGTTTGGGTGGGGGCAATGCTGCCAGTTCCCCCGCAAGCTGGTTCATAATGCGCGCTTGATACATAAGTAGACGGCAGGATTATAACGAAGATGATGAAGCACCAGAGAGATTGGCGCTGCTTTCAGTTTAACGAAGGGGCCGATTCGCTACAGAATACCGACAAGAAGAGTATTGGTGGTTGTGTTTTTCACTGCGTAGAGAATCCTCCACCATGACCAAAATGAGCTAACGCTCAAATACTCGCATCAGCCCATTAAAATCCCCCAAGGAGAACCTTGAGTCGAGCGATACCGACAGTGAAGGTTTGGCAAGATCTAAGACACGGCCGGATCTTCGTAGCCGCCGATGAGAAAACTATCGGCCAGGTGCATCGCGAAGCATTGTAGAATACCTCAAGGTGAGACAATGAAAAGTTTAGTCAGAGTTTTTACCGTCTAACGATACTTTATATTCTCGATCGTCTAATGTTACTACGATCGAAATGTAGAACTACGCCGTTCGTGCTTCGGGCCGAAAAAAAAAAAAAAAAAAAAAAAAAAAACCTCTTTCAAGAGAATACTCACAAGATCATTGGAATGCCCAGGGATCGACTTTACGAAGATCTAACCATCATTGGGCTAAAGAGGGCAGTAGCGACTAACTAACCATTTGCTAAAACAGCCTGGAATTTCCATCTGCTGTAGCGCAAGCGCAGTAGGTTGACTCCTAGCCAATATTGAAGATATTATGCTAGGATTCTCTATGGAGCTATATCCTGGCCATCAAATAAATAAATGCCTTCTCCTCTGTCTCCGTCGTCGGTCGATCAACCCATGCGACATTATACTATCGCGCTTGGTCCTCTCCATACCTGGCGAGCTGCCCTAGGACTTTCGTCATATCCACGGCAACAAGTTTCGAATTACCCTCGCCTCTTTCTCAATGGCTTCAGAAATTGGCAATACCGTTCTCATTGAGCTTGTTGCTGTTGGGTCAATATCACCGCCGATGCCGCCAAGCAGGCTGCCACGTGGTTTAGATATATAAAAGCCTTCGCTAGTATCCCGATCATGAAAGTGTATCATGAGCTGTTGTTACGCGCAAGTTGTAGTTTCATTTTGATGCCGAAAACGTGCCCGAGACTCGACAAGCTGGAGAGCTATGTACTAGCTGCGTCAAAGACCCCATTATTTTCAATTTTGTTTGTGCATTTGGTAGGTTTGAGCGTTCGAGATCAGGGGGGCTTTATAAAACGCTCTCGGTCAAGTTTTGAGAAAGCTGGCAGTCGTCGTTGAGTATTGCGGCAGAAATTCACTGAAATGACTTGATAAAGGGTCAAAGGGGCGAATCATTACTGATACCGCTTATGCCGCTGGAAGCCCCCTCCAAAGAATCTCCAAAAGCTGCTGTGTTGTCAACGGCTCGTACGACCATGTTCGACGGATGCTGGCGGCTGCTGATAGGTCGATAACGTCCGAGAATCTTACAATTCGAGTGTGAAATGGGAGTTAGGTATCGTGATCTCGACGGAATGCCTATATTAGACACGGTGATCAAAAATTCGGATAGCTTGCCCTCGATAAATTGGAAAAAAGACGCTTTTATAGAAAAGAAGGAAAATAGCAGACTAGGGGAGCTCGGAGGAGGATTCAACCAAGGAGGATTTCAACTCTGAGGTGGGAGAGCCACTCCGAGTTCGGGTTTGGACTTTATCGATAGAGATGAAACGGAATGAAATGAATCAATCGATTCGAAAGATAACAGAAAAGCGAAGAAGTATATCCGGAGCGATTAGAGCGGTAGATTGATGACGGATAATGTGGAAATTTGAGTCTGGTTTTTCTAGCAGAGCGAGGGAGTTTTTTTGGTGTTGAACACAAAAACTAACATATATTCTTTTTTAAATTTTAATAACAGCAAACTACATTATTGGGTAAAACCTTTCCTATTTGATACTGATAATACAATATAATAAACAAGCACATGATTTTGATTCTATCCCGTCGCGTATCCAAGTCCTGTCGAGATAAATGTCGTCCCCTATTACAAAGCCGAAGCAGCTTATTTGCTTTGGAGCCTTCGTGCTCTCCCATTCCAAAAGCTTGATTAGATCACATTGAGACGAACACTTTACATATATATATCTATTTCCTGTGGTTCATATTTATTGCAAATTATCTTCATTGACTGATATATTACTATTATATCTTCTCCCGCCATCCGCTTTAAAGAACTTAAAGGTATAAACATTTTAATCTAACTGCAGGACGGCGAGTAAGCCGGGGTGCAAGCTCATACGGCTCCACGATATACACCACGTCGCCATTCTCCGCTCCAACCCAGCCCCAGCCGGAGTGACTGTAGTCGCTCGGCAGCGATCGAGCGTATCGGTAACGGCAGCAGCGATGGTAGCTCTGAACGGCGTTCGGATATGACACGTGCTCTGGTTGCGGACCGTAATCTTGCACTGCCTTTGAGTGGTTGTGAATGTCTGCGACGTGCCGGGACGGAGCAATATGGACCTTGCGGACGCAGCATTCCGTTGCACGAGCGTTTCGCAGTCATGGATATAGGCTTGGCGGCGCGCGTTCGTGGTGAGATCGTTCGGCCAGCAGCTGCCGTGGGCGCGTTTAGTCAATGGGCTCTTGGAAGCGGAAGATTGGCCTGGTTCGACGAAGTGGGGACATCCTCGATGAGAGTAGTAGAAGTGATAGGGATATTGGGGGTCATAAAGACGCCGTCATCTTCAATGGTATTTCCGTCGAGGGGGGAAAGCCACGACGGTGACGGCTGGGAGGAGGAATGTGAAGAACCGCATGTTTGTTTTGCTTGTTTAGAAATAGAGAGGAAAACGATGGTTGGAAGTGCAGACTTGCTTGTCTGATGAAGAGCTTTAACACTGTCACATCGTATGCTTTATATAGCGTCTCTAACTGCTAACAGGTCCGACCGTGAGATTCTTCTCCATCAGTATCTTTTTCTTCATCCAAGGAAGCGTAGTTGGGATACGCGAAAATTGGTGGAGTTGGCGTCCCAAACCGCTCGCAAGATTACACGGTTTAGACCGCGTCCAGAATCCCGTTTTTGGTCCATCATATGGTCTCTTCGGCATCGCCAAATCGGTTGGTGAGACGGACTCACAAACCTTCAACCGGGTATCACCGTGCTGACGGATCTGTCAGCAGAATCCTTGAACCTTTGTCAGCGAGATATCCTAGTATTCGTTTCGAAATATGCTAGTGATTTCCCGATTTCTGCCCGGCAATGGAAATCTCGCAAGGCGGAACTTCCGGAACCCACATTTCTCACGATAAAAACGGGGAAGTTCTTAAACCGCTTATGGATCTTCTCGAACGTGGCGATGCTAAGACACTAGGATATCGTTCGGGGAGTTTTTAAATTCGTTTCTGGAAAAATTGGAAGGTACGGCGCTTATGGTGGATATCCACTTTGTCCTTTCTATCCTATAGGATCCTTGTGCTGACAATGCATACAGTTTTTATATATCAACGCAGGGATACAGGGTTCTCTGCTGCAGCTGCAGGCTTTTTCTCGTGGAATCCGAAATAAAACTCCTCCCAAGCATATGCCTACAAGTTTTAGGATGCGGAGATTTCGGAAATCTCGGCAGTGCCTTTCACGAATGATATTAATCATTGCCATCGTTCTCTTTTTATCGAGTTCAACCAGAGGCTCAGGAAGTTTCTTACGAAGAAAAGTCCTGGTCACCAGGATCTACCCTGCTTCATATCCTTTTTATAACCCGTCATAAATTCCTGAAACTTCCTTTAGCGAACTACACACATGCAAACAACATGTCAGGTAACATCTGACTCTTACGAATTACTGCTTCGAGGAAGTGGCTTACATCAACGGAGTTCCGTAAGCCAGAATAGGGAATGCAGGTTGACTCTGGATAGTTGACCTAGAGTCGTCAGTGGACCTATCGTCTGTACGCTCATGCTTTTAGAAGATCATGAACCACTTCATCAATGTCATTATCCCTTCCAGTATATATCGTCGCCGTTTCCCTTCAAAAAAATCAGACAATTTGTTTTCATTATCCATATAGTATCTCATATCCATCCTATCCAACCCACAACCACATCGCATCTCTAAATATCTTACGATGAAGTTCCTCCTCGCCCTCCTAACGACAACCACCCTCTTCCTCTCCGCCGCATTCGCCGCGGACTGCTGGGGGGGCAAACCGAACCGTCCCGCAACGGACTACACTAAGATGGCATCGAACCTATGTCGCAACTGCAACTCGCCCGGTGCTTGCAAATTTGGAGAAGCCTCCGGCCATGTATACTGCAAGATGGCGAACCCCGGTGGAACGGCGAAGTACTGCTGGGTAAGTTGACCTTTTTCACATTCTAATATGGATGATTATGGATACGAGCTAACATTGTGAGTCGTAGGACGCTGTCGGTGATATCATCGCTCAATGCATTAACGGCGAGAAGAAGGCTTACGGAAAGTGGAGCTACGACGGCGAGTACTATGAGTGTGGTGGGTTCAACATTAAATAAATCTCCCAAATCTAAGGGCAAGCATAATGACATGGGTGAGCAGGGAAATCGTCGTGATTGCGGTCAAAACGGATGATGTAGTAGCCAGGAGCGAGGGAGTTGGGGCATATTTCGAAGAGAAGCGACACTATCGTAAACATTAACACGGTCGAGATTTTCACGGAAAGCAACGTGTCATCAAATATGTATTTAAAACATGTTTCTATATATTGAAACAAATTCGGAGATCTTGCGCTACTTTTTATAAACAGGCGGACGAAGCGATAGTATTGCGTTATGTACTAGTGACCGTGCAGACTTCTGCACCATATTTCTGAATATATTATGGGATAACCGCCTAAGATTGGCCGCGACTGACCACGAGTGGTCGAATCGGACTTACAAAACGTTCGCAAAATCGACTCAAAGTTTCTTCCTTTTAGGAAAGAAAAATCGCCCAAAGACAAAGCGCCCGGCTGTTTATTACGCCAAATGGACCGTTGCCTTCATACCTGGGAGATACCTCTATAGTACCTGAAGTCAGGAGTTCTGTACAAGATAGGGTGGCGTATGCTTAGAGAAGGGTCGTGATAGACGAAACCGGCGCGGGGCGATCGCGAGAGACTGTCACGATCGCGCCGCAGGTTGTCCTGTGCTTGTCTATGATACGCGGCTTAGCACGGCGAAACATTCGGAGGTGGTGGAACTGGGACGGGAAGGAAACGCGGTGAAGCGGGTGGATTCGGGGCGATGGTGGAGATGGTTGCGATGGAGGTGAAGTAAGTGCTGAGCCTGGGGAAGCGTAGGGTTGCAAAGGTTGAAGTCTTCGTATAGTCTCAGTTTCTCTCATTAGCGGCTTTTTAATTAAATGCATAGCTATGGAGGTTAAATAGAACGCTTGGTCAAAAAATCGAGGTACTAGCGCGCAGCATTCTTGTAATTACTTTCATATAGATAAACAAGAGTATCTTTTCCCAAATCGCAGGAGCGAGATCCGAATACTTTACTATTCACCTATGCAGAGGTATATCATTTGATTAAATTAACTAAATAGCGCTATATTATGACGCCATGATCCTCCAGAGCGTGCCGATCGTTCGGCTAATGACCCGTGGCAGTGTCAACGTTCGTCTTCGATTGCAGGTGTATAGATCTCTTCGTCCACAGGGGATGATACTCCTACTATAGTCGAACAGCTCCCAAAGGCCGAAATCGCGAACGGCAACATCTTGAGCTCCACCATCGCATTGTTCGACGTGGTCACGTAGAGCCTAACCTCCGCGTTCGCGGTAGACGCGGACGACGCCGCAATCCCGGCGCCGGAACGACATCCCGAATGACGAGCTGCTTCATCTCCGTCGTCGGTCCACCCTTACCCTCGACGTATGCGCGCCGGCAGATGCCGTTTCTTCTTTGCTATAGTAGAATAGCTGCAGGAAGCTGGTTCCGGTAGAGGGTAGCGTTAATCCTGTGGCGGCAATCGGGGTTAAGAAGGAGGACTTCGCGAGCGGGAGATTCAAGGTGCCGGTCTTGAAAGCGCCGCGGCCGGACCAGTACATATCCCTTAGGCTACCGTCTTGAACTTGATGAATGGAGTGAAATTTGGCGCCACTGGCCGTGCCGCGGTTCACCGTAGGCGATGCCGGTGCCGTGGAGCGGCTCGTCGTACTCCTTCAGCAGCGTGTATCTCCCGCTGCCGTCCCAGCTCCCGCTATCTCTTAAGCTCTTGGATTTTCCAGTTGTCTCTGTTTTCGTAGTGGATACTGCAAACCATAATGGGTTTTTATTTTTAGCCAAAATATAAAAACTAAAAATACGATGCCGGGGAGAGGAAAGCAGAATGATGCTATACTTACTACGTATACTGATAACCGTCGTTTGGATCGTGTATGTGACCGCAGATAAGTGGCTGCGCGGTCGCCAAGTGCCCTTTCTCCAGGAGGGTACCGTGTTCCACGCTGACGCGCCAGGCTTAAAAATCATATCGCCAAGCTTGAGATCACGGCTGATATAGAAACACCTCCGCCAGCTCTGACCATTCCTGGCCCAAGCGATTGCGGCGAGCGGAGTGCCCATCATGATTTCGGGCCGTGGACCAGAGGGAGGTCTGTCCATTGACCGCCATCGGGACGCGATGTTTCCCAGAGGTCCCCGTTTTGTGCTTGGTAGTAGACGTGCTATATATGAAATTTTTTCAAGAGTTGTGAGCGCAAAGTGCTTCACATTATTGGGGAAAAAAAAGGAAATTTGAAGAGGTTAACAAACTGCTATTTTCTTATTACTATCAGATGGATCATCCAGGAGTAAGGACGCCAGGTTAGTCCTGTACCTCAAGGATTGGTAGTAGGGTACAGCGGCCATGAGGAACGATATGTTCTTGTGAAATGCGCATATAGAAATAAATGGAACAGAGCATAAGAATGGGGAAATCGACCGTGGTCTTTGCTGTTGTAACGACCTTTGACAAACTTTTCTGAGGTCCAAATGGACAGGATTTATAGGGCTTAAATTATCTAGAGATTTAGCATTTGAGCCTCACGGGAAAATTATAAAATGGTTGACGCTCCCAAGAATCTACAAGTTTCAGCTGAAAAAGCGGCCATAATACGGCAATTCGGGTGGAGAATTCGAAAGTGGGGTAAAAGCCGGGCCATGAAAACTCCAAGCGGGTTCTTCTCTCATAGAGGTGGTTGGTTATCTGAAGGATTCCATCGATATTTCCTCCTGCTGATGAAAGTTCATTCAGCGGGGGTGTATTGATTTACGCTAAAAAATTGGCAGGACTATAGCTGAACTCCAGCTATCGCGCAATTTTATTCCTCCGTATGCATACGTTTGGCGGGTCTTCAGCTAAAGGGAACTCCAAAAAAAAAGAGGTGTTGGCTGCATAATTATTCCTAATTTGAAGGAAACGGTGATCATTACCCTGTATACCTTTTCATGATTAATTATTATTTCGTTTTTGTTGTAAATAAATTTTCATGTTCATAAGGTGTAGAGAACCAAAATAGTGAAGCAAGTCTAACCTCTCGAACCAGGGGTCCGGTTAGACAATTGCCAACTTGCTTAGATTCAGAAAGAGTTTGGACAATCGATAATACCTTTGAAGAATAAATAATAGTAGTAGTACTAATAATAAAATAAAGACACTCATGGGAAACTGCAATACATGAGAATTTGCTAGCTATTGGGCATGCCAAAGAGGCATGACAAGTCTATAGGCATCGAGATAATGCTTGTATAGCTGAGGAACAAGGAACTTCAGCTGGAGATATTAAGATCTTAGCTGTAGATATTAAGGAGATTACGACGATAAGGCTCTGCGAGCCGTCGAGGTAGACTATATATATTATATTAAGATTATAGTATTATTAGTTTATTATATATAGCATCGTATATTCCCTTAGTTAGTCCTAGTTAGTTCTATAGTTAAATCTATAAGTTTGATCCTATCCTATATTATTAGATATTATACTATATATCTATGCTAGTATTATAAGCCCGATTAATAATATATCTTAATAAACTTACTCTTAATCTCCCTAAATAATATATCTTACGATATCTCTCTTACTAAAGTTTAACGAGGTAAAGCTAAAGGCTAATCTTATAAATTACCTTAATTAGAGTATCTATATAACTACGTTTCTTAAGTATAATAAAGTCTAGGATATTACTAGTAAACCGCTTAAGGCTATAGTAGCCGACGTAGAGCTAAGTACTAAAGATTAAGATAATAACTTAAAGACGTATACTAATATTAAAGCTTATATAAGGTAAAGACTCGACGTACTTATCTACGATCTACTAATAGTAGCGTAAATAAGTATAGGATACCTTAAGTTTAGCGTATATCGCTATTACCGCTATTAGTTAAGCCTATATATTAGAAAATAACTAAGGTAGATTTAACTTAAAATAAAGTTAATATTTAAGAATTTATAATAGAAGTATTAAGATCTTATTAAAATATAATAAGATATTAGGCTCGATCTTAATAAAAAGACTAAGGCGGAGACGGTAAGAAGAAGAAGCTAGGTATAGGCTTAAAGAATTATGCTATAGTAGAGGCATTAATCTCGTTCTATAATAACCTTAGTAGCGACTAGAAGACGTTTTATAAACTTTTAGTAAATAATAGATTTAATTAGTAAAAAAACTAACCTTAATATACTTAAAAAGGCGCTACTTATTAAAGAGATAAAATATAAAATACGATATACTAAAGACGTTAGCCTCGAGGATAATAGCGCTATTTAAAGGAATAGCTAAATAAAACCTAAAAGAACGATAAGAAGGCTTATAGTTTAAGGGTAAATACTACTACTACGAAAGGTTAGATATAAAAGACCGCTATAGGAAGCGTATAAAGAAAGAAATAGTTAGTAATAACGAAGTATTAGGTCTTATATATAAATCTTAGTACGAGATACTAGCTCTTAAAGAATAATCTAATAGTTTTTTAACTTAGGCGTATCTTTTTATATAATAATAGTAAGAGAAGTATTTTTACCTATAACCCTTCTTAAAGCTTATAAAATATTATAATTAATAATAGAGAAGTACTATAGGCTATCGGTACTAACTTAGTATTTATAAGGCTTAGTAGAGAGTTAGCGGTAGTCTTATTAAACTTAAGAATACGCTATACGCTCTAAAGATAAAATATAGCCTATTCTCGATCTTTCGCGTAAATAAGATAGGATATATAATAATCTAATAAGGTAAGTATATAATAATAGACTAAGGCTAAGGATTAAAGCTATTATAAAAATAGGACTATAAAAAATCTTAAGTAGATTATAATATCATAAGAAAAGTTTAGCTCTCGCTAACTATATAAGAAGTATATAACGGCTTAGATATATTAGTAAAGATTATATTAAGTAAATAATTAAATATAAAAAGCGTTACCGGATATTATAAAGATAGTAGAGATCTATAGGGCTATATTAACTACGAGGCCTATAGACTTACTAATTAAAGATAATATTAAACCGCGAAAACCTTAATTAGGTAAATATAACTAATAGAGATAATCTTCTTAGATTTTTACTAATAGGCGTATATAAAGAGCTCGAAGATTATATAGGTTTTTACCTTCCTTAAAGAGAATAGTTAGAAGTTCTAGATCTACTTTATAAAAGATAAAAAGGTAAGATAATACTTTTATACTTTAAAGTACTCTTAAGATAGCTAAACGTTAATTAAACCTTAAGCTTATTAAGCTATAATAATAGAGATAAAGAATATACCTTAATTAATGACGCTTATAATAAAATAGAGATTATAGTCTATATCTTAGCTATATACGTATCTTATAAAATAGCGTACCTAAGAAGCTTAATTAGATTTTTATCATAAATTAAAGATATATTAGCCGCGTCGGAATTACCGCTATAGCTATAAGTAGAGCGCGGTAAATTATATATAATCTAATCTATAACTATCCTCTATTAAAGCTGCTTAAGGTATTAAAAAATAGTAAATAGGACGATACCGTAAAAAATAGAAGTAGAATTCCTAATATTTTAAACTTTAAAATATTTAGTTAAACTATATTACGTTATATCGATAATAAACTTTAAGAAGCTAGAAATATTATTTAAAAAAATATTTTATAGAGCTAGAGGCTATAATATCTACTAAGTCTTAGGATTTTACTATTTATAAGTACTTAATCTATAAAGATATTAGATTCCTAATTAAATTAATCTTTAAAGTACGTACTTTATAGAAATAATAAAGATCCTTTAAGTATATTAAAGATATCTTTAGAATAGGTTTAATTAAAAATAAATAGCTATAGCGCTAGATTATAATTAAACTTAACTTCTAATTATTAATTAGATATTACGAGATAATTACGCTTAAATAGCCTAAGATAAGAGTAAAGATTTATAAACTATCTATAGCTAAGATCCGAGGATACTTATCTTATTAGAGGAAGTTATCTAATACTATAAAATAGATTCTACGATAATTAACTAAAAATATAGAAGTATTCCTAGAATCGCTTAAAAATAAGATCTAATAGTTAAACTACGAA
>AZLU01000311.1:0-37952 GCA_002224055.1 Pezizomycotina sp. ARF18 | reverse complement strand
CGCGGCAATAGGGACATTTGCAATCTCTAAAGTACACGTATTGTCGTCTTCGAACATGAGGGATCCCAGCCGGTACGGGCACACGACCTCCATGTCGCACTCCTCTTTCTCGCACCCCTGATCAATTTCCACAAAGGTGCGGACCCTCTCCCTGCCTAGTTTCTCCTTGCCGCTGCCGCGTTTGTAGCTGGTTATTGGGCAAGCTAGATATACGTGCCAGATGTTGCACATGGTTTATGATTATAGATAGGTTCTAGGCTGGAAGGGTGAGAAAGTGTAAGATAGATTATTGCTATGTGCCGAGTTTTTTTTGTGTATGGTTTACCAAAGGGATTATTATACTAGAAAGAGAGGAATCAGTACCAGGTTGTGTTCCGTAAATAGTAACGCCTTTGGGGACCCATTTCTTTTTGGGTAAATTTATAATGCATGCTAGTAATTGCAAAGTCAGGAGTGTAGACATCGTTAGCTTGTCGGTTGAAGAGCTTGAACTTATCGAGAAATGGCTTATGTAGATACGCTTCACGGATTAAAAATTACAATTCCTTAACAACAACTTTGTGAAAATAAGCTAAATCCAACGCCAAAAGTATAAATCAAAAGGTTTCCGGTTGATTATTAATACTATGAAATAAAATAATTTTCAAAAGGAACGTAGTAGTCCAGCAAGGACCCCAGGTGGCAATAGTGATAATATTAAGAAATTATTGAACACTAGGGTCGTCGTCCACCCCCATTCCCAGACTCCCTGACAAAGGCGATACAGTGTCTCGTTTGCCAGCGTTAGAGGGCTCAATTTCTATCAAACCGCTTCCACAAGTTTTCGACGGATGTTCAAAGCTACAATTTTTCCCTACGAACTTCATAAGTCGAAAATTGAATTTTGCTGGATTTAGGGTTAGTTTGCATTGGGATAGCGAGGCCTAGATGCGTCCATAGCGTTAACGGCGAGTCAATGTTGATAAATTCAATCAATTGTATGTCCAACGGCTTATCGTACATGCATGAAGGTATACATTTTCAATTTAAGAAGGTAAGGGATAAAGTCTCATGCGGTTGCATATTTTGAGTTTTCGATAGTATTGTCAATTTGCGGCCCCATTCCAAGTATTAGCATATAGTGGGATCGGCTATGAGAGGAGGATTGAGGGCTTGCCGTCATGGGCACCGGATTGGAGTTGCAGTCGATTATTCGGGCATTCCTTTTCGTTCCGAAGATGCGAAAGTTGGAACCCGTCCCCGATGGTCAAGGCTACACGACATGTTGTGACATAAAGCTGTTGCCAATTCAGCGAGCATCTATCGCCATCAGATAGATAACTGTCAATTAAAGGGTTCTACTAGACTCAGTCTTGAAATGACAGAAGGATTCGATGGACGGGTAATTTACCCTGATGGCGAAGCCCTTGCGGCAAAGAAGCTGGTTAAATACTTTTATTTTTGTACAACTCGGTTTTTGTTCGAGCCTAACTGGGCAAATACACGACACATACCCTGGTAGTCAGAAACGCCAACTATCACAATAGAGGCCCTGTGGAGGACACTCACAGGCGACACAGACGGGCTTTTATACCGCTGACCCGCCCTCAACAGTACTCTCTTCACTTTCGAAGGCTCTGCAAACTTGCGCAAGTCTTGCACGCCTCAAAGTAGTCGCATTCAAGTCCTTCGATGAGATACTGGAACCTCTCAGACGATGAGATTGCGTAGATGGGTTATTAGGAATACCAAATTCCGAATCAAGGGTGAACAAAGGGAATTCTCGATGTCGCTTTTGGATACATGCGTGGGGAGGAAGTTCTGTATCTCAAATGACGTCTGATGGGAATTGTCCCGGCAGGAACTAAAAAGGGTCATTTAGTATGCCTTATCGCCGGCGCGCCGACGCCATAGTTTTACGACCGACTCCGATGTTCCGGATAAACACTCTTCTTGGCCGATGTACAGTCTCGTAGGCGAATGCTATATAAAGGCAAGATGGACAGGTGACTATAGTGAAGAAGATATGAAATGCTCAGAATAATATAAGGTCGATTCAAACCATGAAGGGGACGGGATCGAAGAACATAATTTCAATTATTTTACACTTGTTGTAATTTACAGAGAATCGACTTTTCCATTACAAGACTTGTATCCAAAAAAATCTCCGGTGACCCTTTTAAACCAATTGCTCGGCAGTCCACTAGCGTCAATGACTGCACATATAGCTCCTGGTCAATCGATCGAAACGTATGGGCTCCATATCGGCGTACCCGATCGTACGATTGACGCTGACGCTGCCGGATCCACGATGATGGAAGGAAGGAACAGTCGTTCGATCTGCGGTAGTGAAACGACATTTAGTTAGTATACAGTCGTTAAATGTCGATAATAAGGCGCGTTCAACAAATCTTTACGGGTAGAGTTTGCAATTTAAATCCTCATTGAGTGTATCCAAGCGAGCGGAGCGTATCTTGCTATCCCTGTGTGACGTATTTCTAGTTTAGCGCGTCGACACCGTAACAATGAAGACTCGAAGGAGAAGATTCCAGTCATTAGACAGCTTTGAAATCATTCAGCTATAAGGTATGCAAAGATTTACCAGTGGAAATCTAGAGAGACACAGCTCCTTCCTGAATCAGCGTTTCAGCATTTGCTTCAAAGTTCATGCCGTCGCAGAAATATATCTAGATTACACAATATTAGTATACCAGCAAGAATCATCTGACATAATTCAACTACATAAGACGGTCGCTGATCGGTGCCAGTAAGGATCGCATGTGCCTTGAGACCAAAGAGCACAGTCCCTATTGATAACGCGCAAATAGCGGCCGAAACATTGTATTCGTTCGTGAAGATCGGCGTGAAGTGTGGCGCCAGATGTATGGTATGATATCTAATAATGTAGATGGGATCGAACTTGTGGATTTAACTCTAGAACTAACTAGACTAACTAAGGAATATACGATGCTATATAATAACTAATAATACTATAATCTTATATAATATAATCTGCCTCAACGCTCGTAGAGCCTTATATCGTAATCTCCTTAATATCTCTAGCTAAGATCTTAATATCTCTAGCTAAAGTTCTTTATTCCTTAGCTATATAAGTATTATCTTAATACCTATAGATTTATTATACCTTTTTAGTATACCTAATAGCTAGTACCTCCCTTTATTATAATATTAGTAATCTTTATCTATTTCTTATACCTATAGCCTTTATAGCGTTATTATAAGATATCTTTATAAGCGGTTTAATAAGTATATCCGCGATATTATCCTCTAATCTTATATATTGAGGCTCGATAGTTCCTTCTTAAACTAGTTCCCTTATAAAGTAATATTATATATTAATATACTTAGTTTACTATAGTATTTAGGATCCTTTATAATACTAATAGTACTTTAATTATCTATATATATCTCGATACTATTAAGAGCTTTAAACTTAAAGGCTCGCTATATATCCTTTAGTATTTAAAGTACCTAAAGAGCTTCCGTAAGCCTTTTCTATAGCTATATATTCTACCTTAGTACTATTAATAGCTATAGTACGTTACTTTTTTAAATATATAGATAGCTATTCTATTAAACGTTACTATATAGCCGGTAGTAGATCTATAAGTAAGCTTATATCCGGCCTAGTCGGCGTCTATATAAATACGTAGATCTAGTATCTTATCCTCTATCTATAGGTATATATATAATCGTATAATCGAGGGTGATTTTTAATATTAAAGTACTCTTCTTACTACTTTTTTATAAGTTTAGTTTACTTCGTTAACGTTTACCTAACGTTAAAATAATAAAGATATCGGTTAGCCTAATAAATAGAATATAGATTAAACTTCCTACTATCTATTAATACTATACTATTAGTATAGTATCCTAATCCTCCGTTTAAGGGATATTTTCCCTTTCTATAGGAATACTAATCCCGGGAGTATCCTCGAGCCTAAATCTCTTAAAAAGCGATTATATATATACGGACTAATATATACTAAGCGACGTCGATCTCTAAATCTAGTCCGTTCTATTTATATACCTAAAAAATAGGCTATTAGCCCTATATCCTTTATCTTAAATATAAACTAAGATCTCGTTTAAATATCTTAACTTTATATTTATTAATCTAGCTATTAATAGATTATCGACGTAGATAATTATTATTAGCTAATAATCCTTACTAATAAATAAGCTATTATTAAGCCGATAAACTTTAAACTTTAGTAATTTAAAAAACTAAAGTAAGTTCTCTATACTATTCTTAAGATAACTATTTAAGGCTATATAGAGTCTTTATTAACTAAACTAATCTATTAATTCCGCTCCTTTTTTAGAGGCCTAACGATAATTCTTTACTTTAGTTTAGGTATAAAAAGGCCGTTATTATATCTATCTACTTATATTTAAGATTAAGTTAGGCTACTAATACGAAGAATAGCCTTACTATTAATATCTTAGCTACCGGTACGTATATCTCGTTAATAATTAATCCCTTATTTTTATATAAAACCTCGAGTAACTAGTCTCGACTTAAGTATTATAATCTAACGATAGTATCGCGCTTATACTTAAATACCTATTTACTATCGACGATATTATCTTCCGGGAGGAGATCTCGAGATCTATAGGTTTCTATACGTCTTATTCTTTAATCGAAGATAGTTCTCGATCTATCGATATACGCTATCCTTTATAGTTCGTAGAGCTTATAGCTTCTTTATAGGTAAGTAGCTCTAGTTTATCGATATATACTATTAATCCTTTATAGGCCTTCTCTCTAAGGCGTATAACTATCGGATCTTTACTAATATATCTAGCCTATAGGGTATCTTCGTAGTTTAACTACTAGATCTTATCTTCGGCGATTCTAAGAATACGCTTAATACCTTTAGTTAATCGTTATAGATCTATCTTATAGTATCTACGTAACTTCTTTTACGAGAGTAAATATCCTCGGATCTTAGCTATAGACTAGCGTTATCGAGATCTTCGCTCTTATCCTCGGGCTATTCTAGCGTAATCGTCTCGTAAATATCTAATTAACGATTAGAAGTTAAGTTTTAATCGTAATCTAGCGCCGTCGCTATTTTAAATACTCGAGAGGATCTTTATTATCCTCTGCGAAGTTACGTACTTAAAGGTCGATTTAATTAGGAATCTAATATCTTTATAGATTAGTACTTTATAGATAGTAGGATCCTAGACTTAGTAGATATTATAAGTCTTTAGGCCTATAAATATATCTTTTTAATAATATTATCTAGCTTCTTCTAGAGTTTACTATTAATATATACGTAATATAGTTTATAAATATTCTAAAGTTCGAGATATTAGGAGTTCTACCTTCCTATCTTCCCTATAGTATTATCTATTTACTATCCTTTAATACTTTAAGCGGCCTTAATAGCGTATAGTTATAGATTAGATTATAATAATTTACCGCCTCTACCTATAGCTACGGCGGCAATTCTATACGGCTAATATTACCTTTAATCTATCGATAAGAATCTAATTAAACTTCTTAGGTACGCTATTCTATTAAGATACGTATATAGCTAAGATACGAACTATAATCCCTACTTTATTATAGCGTCTATTGATTAAGGTATATTCTTTACTCTATCGTATTAAAGCTTAATAAGCTTAAGGTTCGACTAACGTTTAGCTATCTTAAAAGTACTATTAAAGTATAAAGTATCGTCTCTACCTTTTTATTTTTATAAAATAGATCTAGGACTTCCGACTATTCCCTTTAAGGAAGGTAATAAACCCTATATAATCTCTAAGGCTTTTATATACACCTATTAATAGAAATCTAAAAAGATTATTTTTATTAGCTTATACTTATCTAAACAGGGTTTCTCGCGGTTTAGTATAGCCTTTAATTTAGTAAGTCCGTAGGCCTTATAGTTAATATAGCCCTATAGATTTCTACTATTTTTAGTAATACTAGTAACGCTTCTATACTTAATTATTTACTTAATATAATCCTTACCGATATATCTAAGCCATTTATATACTTCTTATATAGTAGCGAGAGCTAAACTCTTCCTTATAGATATTATAATCTTACTAAGATCTTCTATAGTTTTTAATTTTATAGTAGCTTTAATCTTTAGCCCCGGTCTAGTTATTATATATCTACCTTATCGGATTATTATTATATATCTTACTTATTTACGCGAGAGATTAAGAATAAGCTATACTTTATCTTTAAGCGTATAGCGTATTTTTAAGTTTAATAAAACTACCGCCGTACTCTCTACTAAGCCTTATAAATACTAAGCTAGTACCAATAGCCTATAATACTTCTTTATTACTAATTATAATATTCTATAGCTTTAAGAGAGGTTTATAGTAGAGAATATTTCTTTACTATCGTTATATAAGAAGATACGCCTAAGTTAAAAAACTATTAAATAATTCTTTAGAGCTAGTATCTTATATTAAGGTTTATACTATAAGGCCTAATACCCTATTATTACCGTTATCCTTCTTATCTTTTATACGTTTTTTATAGTCGGCCTCTTATATTTAACCTTATCATAGTAGTAGTATTTACCTTTAAACTTATAAACCTTCTTATCGTTCCTTTAGGTTTTACCTTAGCTATTCCTTTTAAATAGCGCTTTATTATCCTTAGAGCTAACGTCTTTAGTATATTATATTCTACGCTTTACCTCTTTAACGAGTAGCGCCTTCTTAAGTATATCGAGGGTCGGTTCCTTTACTATTAAATCTATTATCTACTAAAAATTTATAATAAACGTCTCCTAGTCGCTATTAAGATTATTATAGACGAGATTAATAGCCTTTACTATAGCTATATTATTTTTTAAGCCTATACCTAGCTCGTCTTCTCCGCCTTCTCCGCTTAGTATTTTTCGTTAAGATGAGCCTAACATCTTATTATATATTCTAATAAGATCTCGATACTTCTATATAAATCCTTAAATATCGACCTCGTTCTTAAGTTAAATCTATCTTAGCTACTTCCTAATATAAGGTTACTAATAGCGGTAATAGCGATATACGCTAAATTTAAGGTATCCTATACTTTATTCGCGTTACTATTAATAGATCGTAGATAAGTACGTTAAGTCTCTACCTCGTAGTAAGCTTTAATAATAGTATACGCCTTTAAATCGTTATCTTAATCTTTAGTACTTAGCTCTATATCGGCTACTATAGCCTTAAGCGGTTTACTAATAATATCCTAGACTTTATTATACTTAAGGAACGTAGTATATAGGTACTCTAATTAAAGTAGTTTATAAGATTAGCTTTTAGCTTTACCTCGTTAAACTTTAGTAAGAGAGATATCGTAAGATATATCGTTTAGGAAGATTAAAAAGTAAGTCTATACGTTTATTAAGATATGTTATTAACCGGGCTTATAACCTATTAGCGTAGATATATGGTATAATATCTAATAATATAGATAAGATTAAACTTATAGATTTAACTCTAGAACTAACTAGACTAACTAAGGAAATATACGATACTATATATAATAAACTGATAATACTATAATCTTAATATAATGTATGTAGTCTGCCTCGACGGCTCGCAGAGCCTTATCGTCGTAATCTCCTTAACATCTCTAGCTGAGATCTTAATATCTCTAGCTGAAGTTCCTTGTTCCTTAGCTATATAAGTATCATCTCGATGCCTATAGATTTGTCATGCCTCTTTGGCATGCCCAATAGCTAGCATGAAGAGGTTTTTTAGAAGGGTTAATTGTATCACTCTTATGTTTATCTATTGCATGGACAGTCTCTGTGTCTTCTCTTAGTCCTCTGAGGAAATGGCTGACTTTAATATTCTATAGGCTGAACAATGCAATAGCACAGAAATGACCGAGGCTGGACTACAATACGATAAAATATGTCTCAAACAACTTCCCGACGGGAACACCTCAACCTGGGGCAATTATACAACCGAGTAAACATTAAAATCGAAGCGAACAAAGAAGGAGTCTATTTGATCTTTTACTGCCATGACAGTCGCCGCCTGAACGAGCCCCATTTCTACGGACAATACGATGGAGGCGCGTCTCACAACTCGGCACTCGGAACATCCTGCCTCGGTTCCTGCTTTCTCAAAAAAAGCTTCATGCTCGGGATCTCCAAGCTCTCAACTTCCCCTTTCGTACCAAAATGGAACCTGACAAGATCCACTCCAACGCCGCCGTAGCTCATTCCCGCAGTAAACCATCCCACACATCCCAAGGCCTTACCGTTATACTTCGGCCCTTCCTTCTCTCCAGGGAAATAGCCTTCAGCGATTGCACGATTCTAAAATCCTTGCGTTATCAGCGGAAGAGTATAGCCTTGCGGTAGCTTTTCCCTTCGGCTGCTGGACCAGGCAAACTTGAAAAGTGCCGATAAAATATCTTTATCTCCTTTTACCATTTTTATAACCTTCAATCCCGCTGCTTTATCGGAGTCCTGCGAGATTTCCACCTCCATACGATGACCGTGCGTATCCAGCGCAGTTGCAGTGTATAATCCTCCGTATAACTTCCTTGCAGACTCCCTCGCTAGTTTCTCGGTCTCCTCGATAATAGCCTGGGTGATATAATCCTGTAGTTTTTCTATCTGCTGCGTGAGGTCACTTGATACGAAGAGGCTGAAGCTTAGACCGTACTCCGGTATTATCTGAATCTCGCTGACAAACGCTGGGAGAGTGCCACCTTTTGTGTATAGCGTAATCGGTCGGTGATCAGGGGTATGTTCATCTAGACGGAATATTTCCCATGGCGCCCCGACGACGTCGTAGTTTGATGAGAGGAAGGAAGTTGGTGATAGCCAGGAGGAATATGAGGCGGGCGTCTTTCGGAAGAGTTCGAGTTTATTTTCCATATTGTTGAGGAAGAGAGACATGTCGTGTGAGGTAGTGAACATTGCACCGGCCCTGGAGCAGTCGTTTAATTCCCAATCTTAAAAATTGCTTCAAAATGTGTACAATTCCTACCCTTTATCGACCTTCAATTCTAAATCCCACCCCTTGCTTCCATTCACACTAATGACACCGCGTTCAACTTCGGCATATCTAAAGTCGAGTCCTTCATGCCCAATGGCTCGAATATCAGGTCTCTGACCGCATTGTCATAAGTCTTATTCGTAGCATTTTCCAGCGCCAGAGCGAGAAGGGTAAAGCCCAGATTTGAGTAGTTCGGTCTTACGCCGGGTTGGTTCGCCGGCTCAGTCCTCGCAGCCAGTAGGAGAGTATTACGCCGTAGACAAGCCAGGTCATCTTCTTTACAGTCCTCTCCCTTCGGTGGCTCGACGCGCGGCCAACCTGCTTCTACCATCTCATCGTTGGCCATAGCCGCTAGGTCTCCTATGTAATCTACATTTACAGAAAGTACGTTAACCGAAGGCTCCCTGAACGAAACCCTAGTATGAAATCACTCGAACATACCCTCCTCGGCAATCCCGCCGTGTGACTACCCAACTGCTGCAGCGTAACACCTTCCCACCATCCCAGCGCACCATTTCCACGCGGAGTTCCGGAATCCATTTACCGACTCTATCGCCCGGGTGCATTCCATCCACCAGCAGCGTCGCGAGGTACGTGAACACCTTTGTTATACTCGCGATGCGATAGTAGCTGTCACCATCCACTTTATCTACACCTGAGCTATTGCGTTTTGTTGCAGTGTGATGCGCAGCGTGGAGGAGTTTTCCGCCGCCATTAATATGGAGAGAGAATGACGTCAGATCACGATTCACTCCTGGAATGTCTGCCAGCTTCTCCGCAGACAGGCGCTCTGATAGGAGAGACTGCAAATGGGCATGATCTATAACCGACGGCGGTATGACCGGGCCAGTCTGAGGGCATCCGGGCCGGAAAAGTCGCGGCATTGCGCCGGAAGCAATAACGCGCTGAACGCGACGAGATAAGGTATCAAATATTTCGACATCGCCGCCGACTTCCGAACGCCCCTACGTGAGATATTTATCCGTCCGTCTCGAATCCCGTAATTCCCGACTACTAGGAGAATTTCGACGAGTAAAAAAAATAACCGACCTCGAAAAGGGTCAAATCGCTCAATGCAACAAGAGATTGGAAATGAGATGTTTAGACCTCGGGAGACGGTGGGCCTCTGCGCGTTTTATATATTTGCGGCGTATGCGTCCGGCGGAGCTCAGAGATCGCCGCAACAAGGGATTACTTTCTGACCTGCCGTTTTCCGCCCTTCGCACTGGCCTCGCTGAGAGACACATGGTTCCACTACGCGGATTAGACCTCCGAGGGGCTCTGATGCTTGCAAGAAACTCGTATCAGTTTACGTGTATAGGCACAAAACCCAGATGTTTTCTGATTGCTTTGTAAGGATGCTGGGGTTACAGTTTCAAAAGGGAATCATATCCAAAGCTGCTGAGTTTGCGACGAAATACATCCACGTTTGAGTGGTTTCTCCAGCTTCCGCTAGGATTTCTCGGCTTAGAAGTGGCAACTATAGATAAAGGGTGTGGAAATAGCAAAGCATACTCGAAATTTACGGGACCACCTGGCGGCTGCAAGGTCGATAAAATTCGGCATGCATGGAATTCGAAGGGCTTTCCGTGGAAAACCTTGAGTTTGCACTGGCGAGAATTGAACCAAAGAACGTGGAGGAGGTGCTGTATTTTTTTGCCCTTTGCGCAATAAAATCCCGGCGTGCAGTATGCAGATGCAGGAGGATGTTGGCCTTTCCTTTAAGCGGGATGAACAATGGACCGCAACGAATAACTTGGAGCCTTATAAGACACGAGAGCAATGCAGACGCCGAATGCAATTCACGACGATGTGGTATATGGTTTGTGGTCTCATCAGATTTGTGTAACAAGAACTCATCGCATTGCATTGCTCTCTGAGTTACAGCGTGAAACAAACTCCTCCTCTACTGTATTATTTACGGCATCAGGAAAAAAAAAAAAAAAACTAAAGCCCATGAATTCTATTTCTAATAATCTTTCAGCAGTAATGACCTGAAAGCACTTTTCACCATCATCTCTATTTCGAAGCTTTTGCTGTCGACGTTGCTACCGTTGATGAGCGTGTCAACTGGCATAGTTTATGCTGTTAGCCTTCATTAGCTCCTTCGAGATAAAAGAAAAAGGGGATAGTATCGCCCACTTATGCTCACTTTTCTGCTCTGTCCTATCATCATGCGCTGCTCCATCTCCTCGAATAGTTGGGCCTCGTTGCTTTCGCTCGGCGCCGATACATAAAACTCGCCTCCTGGACCCTTACCGTGATATACAACCTTTTGGCCAAGCGTATGTTTCGATGCTTTAGTGTAGCCTGATGCTGAGGCAATAGAACGATTAGAAGATGGAGAGTTTGTATCTGTCGAGAATTTGTCTTCCTCATCGTCGAAATAACGATTGTCGTGACGCGAACAACCAGCCCGACCGCTGCGTGTTGTCTAGCGAGCTTCTATTTAGCTACCAGATGTTTCTCTGCCGAGTCTTCTTTGAGCGTCGTTGTAGTCATAGCTCGTCGACGGGAGATTTTCGCCTTGAGCCATGGTAGCGATTTGCGCCGTAGCGGCAGCAAGCGGACTGTTGGGAGAATACTTGCACTGAAGCTCGTATCCATTTTATTGTTCTTGCTCCAATATGTTACGCATCGTCTCGTTCGTGGAGACGATCGAAGTCATCATCCATGGTCGTTCGCTGAGAACGGTGCCTATGCTGGTAGTCTTTCTTGAATAGCTTGTTGGACATGGTGGATGGTAAGGGTAAAAAGATGGTATAATGTTTTCTTCAGTTCAGTTTACTCGGGAGTTTGTCTAATTTCGAGGCGACAACCTGAAGCTTTTTATAGCTGAATGGTTTCATTCTTTAAACTATCATCCATCGTAGGAAAATACTAGATTTTCAATGAATCGTTTTCAGTTTCTGTTTGTGAAATCTTCGCTGCCCTAAAACGCAACGGCACTAGCCCCTGAATTCTCAGAAGGCGAACACGCGGGCGTTTGGAGCCAGCAAACTCCGCATGCGTTCGTCTAACCAGAGAAATGGAAACGTCTCGTACTGCATATGACCTGTCCTAACAACTCTTGCGGAAATGCAGTAACTTGTCGAATTCCTACTGGCTTCTTTATTTGTGGTTACCTTCTATTTGCAATTCTGGTCGCCAAAGTTAGGCCACGTCGCTTTGCGGTTATTAAAACTCACGCAGTGAGCAACGGCGTGACGGAAGATGGAAGGGAAAATGTGTTCAAGTAGATATTGCTATAAGAGCGAGAATTTGAAGGAAATTCAGAAACGTAAAGTAGGACAAAATCCGCGAAAAAAAACGAGATTAGAAACAAAACAATTAGGAGATATTACATAAGAGAAGAGACCGCGTGTGGGTTAGAGAGATCTAGAGTACAGTAATCTAGTATTTTATTGTAATTGCTTTCCTGGCATTGCTTATATTTCACCCTTATACCCGAAATTTTATTCCCTCTAACTTATACCGAATCTTTTTCATACCATATCGTACCGTCGTCATGTCTTAGCCTCAGCTTTAACCATTAGTTCCAAGCCCAACATTATTCTCGCTCGTAGGAATAAGAGGACTTACCTCTATCGAGCGGAAAAACCTTTAGTAGTATTTCCTCATGTTGTGGTTCATGTTGACATTTACGCTATACGCCGGTTGCTGGACCGTGTATTTGAAACGGTTGAAGTGGTCACCCCAAGGTCTCCCGTCCAGACAGCGGTATTGTAGCCGACTGGATTGCCGTAATAACCATAGCTTGCCGGAAAGTACGTGATGCATTGAAAACCGTCCCACCGGTTGTACCTGCCGAGGAAATCGTTGACCTGAGAAGCGAAACGGTCGAACCAATATCTAGCGTGTCGCCAAATACCATGACGATGTTCCTCGAGAGTTATCAGGATGAATGAGCTGAACAGTTTCAAGTAATAAAGTATAAAAGAAAGACTTGAAGCTAAAGATATCGTAGCTGGGAAACGTCTGGGTTCTGGAAATGGCGGGAAAGAGAAGTTGTTTCTAGTTTTTGTTGGGTTGGTTGCAAGAAAAATCTCCGTAACATAGTGAAGTTTGGGTATATATCTAGAAGACTTAGCTTTAAAGCCAGAGGCCCACGAAACCCTTGTAAGAACAGATCAAAAGACAGACATTGTGTCTCTGTCGAATAATCTCTGTCGAATAACATCCACCTTTTTTTTTTTTTTTTTTTCCTAATATGCACCGCGAGGCTTGTTGATTAATGTTTGACTGCTGAATCACGAAGTATCGTCAAAACGCAAAGGAATTTTACCTCCCGAGTGAAGGGCTGACACGCCGGTAGAGAATGTGGCCATTTTCCATAGTCTCCATTAAATGGTTGTAAAATGAACGATAAAGAATTTTCGAAATAGTTTCCTATTTTCCCATTTTGTAGTCCTCTAGAGGCGAAAGGAGAAGCAATCAAGTAGAATTGAGTGCGTGAACAGCAGAAAAGGAAGAATATCATTTTAAAATATAGGGTGACATGGCAGGGCATCTTGGCTTCGAGCAGATCAATTAAAAGTTCATCAGCGCAGAGAGTGATTGTAATACGCCGAGGAGTAAATTCTTCCTTCCACGAACGTATTAGGAGCGAGAGGTTCTGAAAAATATTTACGTGCGAAACATCAAGCGTAGGTCCAGTACGCTCCACGGGCCAATTATGCTGTTCCTGTTTATCTCGGCAGCGCGTCGCAAATCTGGACTGCGGACTGCAACGCCCCACACCAGTGCTTTTGTGCCAGGTAGCTTAACTCATGATTAGGTTTGAACCCCGCCCGCTATATTATCCATGGTTTCCAGCAATGGGTGCCGAAAATATGCCTTGTTAAGCCTACTCGCCCTCTGATTAACCCGATACAGTCCTAAAGCATCCTCAGAATTTATGGAACTCTGACTATCGTTCAATTCGTCGGCGCCATTATATCGGCGATATGGTCCGGTAAACCTATACTCGAGAAGCTTTTTTCACGAATGAAGCAATATTATGGCAAATTGAGACTCTCTTCTCCTCTCGATCCGTTGCTTCGTTCCTTTCCTAGAAGGAACTGGTTTATCACCCGAGCTCTCGTTCTTACCTCAAAACTAACCTTTAATATTTCTCGACGGAATTCCTCTGCGGTCTCGGCACGCAGAAATTGCAACATGATCTTCACAACATGCTTCAGCAAGACCCAACACTACAGATGGTAGCACAAAATCACTATCTAGGAAATGCAGGAGGCGGTGGTGGTGGTGGATGTTATCATCAAGGTTGCTGGAATAGTCAAGGTTTCAGTTCAGAGGATTTATGCAATTTGATGACGATTGGGATGATACCTTTGAGAGTTGGTAGTTTCAGGAGCGATCGCACTTTTTCATAGGCCAAGGAACGGTGTGAGTAAAGGGATACATAGGCATGTCATGTTAACCAAGAATCCGACCTGTAATAAGTTCACTATACAGCTTTTTTGAAGAAACCATTAGACGTAAGAATCAATAAGAATATGATATATACGATAATGTTTTCACTGCTCTTCCCTGTCGATTATATCATAGCACTTGTCTCCAAACTCCAGATACAGGTTAACGACCCCGTCGACCACGTTGATCCTGTTAATCCCTCTCCAGCGGCAGCAATAGCATCGCCCCCCGCTGAGATCCCCGCACAATTCATCGCCGACCATAAGCCACTGTCCGGCCTCTCCTTGTACCAATGCTGATCCGGTTTTGTCCGCAGGATTATTCGCGCGACCGCCTTCATGACGTCAAGAACTGTGACACCATTTCCCTGACGGTGCCGCAGTCGGACGCCGAAATGCCTGTGGATCTCAGTCCGTGGTGGACGCGTATACGGACGACTAGGTTGGAAACAGCCGGGTAACGGCGTTCTCGTGCATATTGAAGACTCCCAAACGCGGCATTGGTCGGGGACTATTAGGGAGTGATCTTAGTTATACGCCCAGAGGATACAGAAGTGAAAATTTACGGGTATTGAGGTGATTAAATACCTCCTTTCTCGTAATACTGGATGGCGATATCGTGAAGCCTCATACCCAGTTTATAAGAGATCAGCCTGAACGCCGGGTGCACTTTGTATTCGTGGTCGTTCTGGATATATGCCGGAGGTGGCTCCCAGTCCGAATCTGACCCCCTATCCTCCCGCATCGCGAGTTGCAGAGCCGCAATGACCGGATCAGGTTTGTCGCAAAATAGGATCTCGTCGAATTCTCGCGGCGCCGAGGCCAGTAAAGCAGCGAAGAGGGGCATACATAAGGAATGTTCATACGCAGATCCCAGTAACCGAGATGCTTGAATATCTTGAAGAGTATTTCATTTGGGAGGATACCGGAGGATGTCGGCTGCGACTTCCAACCTGGCGAAGATCGAGGGTGCGAGTTAGGTGGCATATCGCTGGCGGGTGAAGGGTTGTGAATCGTGATGAGATCTCACGCAACACTTGGACGGCTACCGTGATGCTTTAGTGAAAATAGGGGGATTGTTGAATATTTAAAGAACAGTCAATGGTGATTCACAGAATTTTTTAAGCCTTGCGGAGCGGAGTAAGCCGCGTCTTGAGACGCGTTTGGTTTGGCGTTTGTGTTACGGGGGACAAACAGAAAAACAAGAATTGCGCCAACTATGAGATTAACCCCAGACCCGAATTAGCCCTGGAGCTGCCCGTTCGCGCAGAATTCATTGCGGCGGATTAATCCTTGGGCTTCATTTGTGTATCTACGTATCTGCAGGTCTGCGATTATCCATGATCTTAGTGCTTCCAAGCTCGAAGATGAAGGAGAGGCAATAGCCAAAGTTGTCATCTGTAGCTAGGTATACAAGAGTTACTTCCATGCACGGCTACAATAAAGAGCGAACGTACAATTGCGTAGTACATGACGGGTCGTTTGGAATCGATATTTTTAAAGCAAATGGCGTGTAGTCATGAGGCTCGATGCTTTTAAGGCGTTCATCTGTCATTTAACTTTGCTCCAAGTTTTAAGACCCGGAATCCCGTTGTCGCATCATGGCCAGCAGCAGTCTTAATGGGATTCTTGCCTTGTTTGATTCAGTGAATGCGTTACATATATTTTATTCTATTCTCACCTGTATCTGGGTAATAGAAGACTTCCTGCGGAAGCGGCCACCTTGTACATAAAAGGCGTATATAGTGGAATAAAAATGATGGCATGCAATATGACTAGGATCTTGCAATAGCGCTGAAATAACATATCGTCCTTTGAGTTAGTACAATGTATGAGCTGACCGTGGAAGAAAATTTGGGCCTCGAGAAAATAAATAAAACAATAAAATAAAAGAAAATGTCCAAGGCCAGATACAAACACATTCTTCAACTTAGTGTGATTTTCTCAAAGTTATTCGAACACTTCATTAACTATCAATCCTATAAAAGTCCTAGATAAAGCCTACCAACAGTCGTCTCCTCAGATTGATCCCATTTCCTCGCTCGAGATCTCCTTCAATGTTCTAGAACCTCTAAGTCTTTTGTGGCCATTCCTGTCGCTAAATTACACGTCTCCTTGAGCGTCCTTGTCGAAATGGCCAAATTACACGATTGTCCCAATAATGTTCTCCTCATGATCTTCGAAAAAACTCGAATATTTTGATCTCAAGTTTCGAGTACCGTGAGTCTGGAAATATTTCCAAAGTTTGCTGCAAATCAAAACCTCAGCAAGCGACATGGATATATTCCTATTCCGAGACCAACTAGCCAGTAACCTAAACTCGAAGGAGACGGCTAGAAAAGGAGCGCGCAATTCATCCCATGTTTGCGATGATAGAATTCGTAGCGTGGACGATCGAAGAGGCATACCGGTAGTTAATATATATTCGCTACTAGACCTCTTTTCGATCGAGTCGTCTCAGGCCTCTATCCTTTCTAACGGCTGTTCTGGCCAATGTGGAGAAGAAACAAGGTAATATTCAAGCCCACAACCCATGCAAGGGTAAGAGCTACTAGCGGCTTGAATTCTGTTGCGCTGTGGGGCTATTTACTAATTACCTTGTTATTCTAGCGCGTATCGCGCATTGTAGCAATTACGATCGCCAAAACCTCCGCCTACAACGAAGATGCCGTCTCACCAGCAGTCAGGGAGCTCGTATTATGCATTAGCATACACCATCCGAATGGACCAAACAAGGCACTTCCCGTGAAAATCAGGAGGACTGTTGGAGCTGTGACCGTGCGAGATGGTTTGAACACTTTCCTGAAGGTATTTTCGGTCAAGGTAGACCACGACGTCGTCAGCATATACTCAAAACGACCCGGCGAACCTGAGGATGGGTTAAATCCGGAGGAGATATCCGCCCAGGTCTTTGGTGAGATCTTGAGGAATGGCCACTTGCTTTGGAAGGGTACCGATTATATGGAGTCGAAGACGGCGTCTTGGAACTCTACGTCAACACCGGCGGATACACATCGGCCGGCCAGGTTGAAACAGTGTACTTATAAACTCATTGCACTTCCAAAGGCATGGACTTGGAATATTTACTCGAGATTAATGCTTCCGTCTATTCTAAAAAGGTATACTTAAAAATAAATTAAATACAAAGAAGTGAAATTATTGACTACAATTAAGGGTTGTTGGTAGGAGAAGTGTATCCTCGATTTAAGTTATGCCAGATATCCTCTATTATCTGCTTATTGAGGGCTGATCCACGGCAAGAAGCACGCCTCGAGATTGTAATCGGCGTGAAAGCGCAACCACCGTAGGTCATGCTCTTCTTATCCAGATCAACCTTGCACTCAGCTTTTCGAGATCGAGCTCAGGAGGTTAACGCAGGTATCAACGGGGACGTTGAAACCGCCCTTGAGGATCTGCAGCTGGAACCTAGTCTGGTGGTTCGTGACGGGGGTGTCGACGGTGTACGGATCGCCCTTCTCGAGCCACTTGGCCTTAGTACCGAGGAGATCGATGCAGGCCTTCTTGATTGCGGCCTGGAGGTTGTATAGTTCTGAATGGCGCCGGCGACGGGTTCTTCTTGGAGGAGGGCCGGCGCATTGGATGGTTCCTTTGCCGGGAGGGAATTTCGACGGGGTTAGGGTCGGCTCGGTAGCTCCGCGGCGGAGGCGGAGGGGGAGGAGGAGTAACGACGGGGGGCTTGGTGGTGTAATAAGCATGGTGGTAGTAATAGGGGTGGACGGAGCTTGCTCAGCGACGTTGGATACGGACGCGCAGTAGTCCCAACCGTTCTTAACAGCTTTGCAATCGGCGTTCAGGGAAGGATTCCACGTGACAAAGACGTCAACAGAGACTCCAACGAAGTCGGCGAGGGTTTCGCAAGTGTCGATTTCGGTAGCGGGGAGCCAGCCGCTGCAGTCTTGATCGTGTTCGGGTCATGCTGGCCGGCGCTGACAGTTCCAGCAGCGAGAACGACAGCGGAAAGGAGGAGCGCGCGACTAGAAACCATGGCTGCAGTTATTTAAAGATGGAGAATTATAACAGACTTTTGACGAGATAAGAAGCTAACGAGTGTGAATGGAAATCTCCCGATGGCACGGCTGCGGTTAAGAAGGATAATCGGGGCGTCTACGATCTCTTAAATAGAGGTATTCCAAGTCCCGGTTACGAATCGGAAAATTGCATTATCGCGCCATGGTCTTGTTACTATCCTTATCGCTTCGACATGGCATATTTTTCATATTTGGTCTCGGCAGGAACTGTAACATCCAGATCACAAGCATCGTGACGTTCAGGCAATTCGTCTCCGATTCCAAATAGTAGTAAAATTGCTATTATCAGACACAGTGCAGTGACCCTCAATGAGCTCCCCAGTCTGCCGATATTTTCTTGAAATTCGACTAGGGATTTCATTGCTTTCCATATGTCGGAACCCCTACAGCTTCCAATTCCGCACCATCTTTAATGATCTGGGTTTCAATTGAATATCGCCACGCCTTAAGCCGGCTACGCGCTACCAGGATAACTAAAAGCAGCTCAAGGAAGCAATACCCTAATCTCGCTATTCTCGGACGATACCGAGTCGGAAGAATATTTGTCCTTCAACTTTCTTTTCCTGTCTTGTCGTGCAAAAGTCTTAGCGTAAGCTTGCTTGTAGAATTCTTCGGAAACGGCCATGCCACCAGCCATTTTCGGATCCTTAGCCGAGGAGCAAAGATCCTTCTACACCTTCGCTTTGTGATCTAGAAGAATTAATCCAACCTTCCAGGAATCGCTATTGACAAATACTTCAGAGACAACGCCGGAAATTATATTTCTGCTGCTATCGTCAAACTGGGGCTTTAATAGTACAAAGATTTATATCTAGCTATACTCTGCCCTCCCTATAAGCACGTGTACTGCTCTATCGCGCCGCGCGGCAACGTCGATATATAGCTAGCTCGTACCGTGCCATATTCTGCCAATTTTTTGTTTTAAATGTATAACCACTTCGTCTCGCGCCTTTATTTTACCTGAATCTGAGTTTTCATGTTAGCCCGCTGGGAACTAAAATCTGTATTCGGAACCGCCTATCGTAAAGAAAATTCTGGTTACAAAAATTTTGCTCATCTTCTGAATCCCACAGGCTCCTTGTGACCGCCATCTTCGCTGTGAGCCCCGCACGCGTTCTCTCATTACGCGGCCAGCGCGAGGAATTCTTGGTCATGCTAGGATATATTTTAAATTTTATTACTGTTGTCAGATTCGAAAACATCGGGTGAGTCTACCGACAAGCGAAGTTGCTAGGGCAGACAGGAAGAGAATTCAATACTCACAAGGCATAACTGGAAACTTGTTATTGGGTAAAAAATAAATAAATATCATGAAGTGCAATTGACGCTATCTTTCAGGTAATGAGTACTTGCTTGGTGCGTCGGTTATAAAAGCGGAGGCAAGTGCTTTTAAGTCAGCGAAAGTGTATTGCGATATATTTCGACGGTGAGGCGAAGAGCAAGCCTTCCAGATTTCTAGACTATACCTGTATGACGGTTCCTCTCATCGATGGAAAGAAACAAAAAATAGATTAGGCATTTTTTGCGTTGCTCTTATTCCGGAACTACTCTAAAAATACATCTCTAAATACATTTCTACTCCAACTCGACATTTGTTTCGTTTGTAAGAAATGATTTTTCCGTTCTAGTAATTAGATTGCAATTTGTTGTTTCAATCCGTATTCATAACTTACTAGTAGACATAAACTACTGTCAATGGCTCTCGTACAACAATCACCTCTTGATCGAGATCTCGGCCACGATTTTTAAGCTCACTTCCCTAGAAGAGACACAATCTAACATTGTACTAGCAAACATGAATCTAGCTAGCAGACTCTCGTTTTGTGCTTCACTTCTCTAAATCTTATACACACCCGACGACTCTTCCCTTCTCCAATAGGGAATAACTGAATCTTGGGATCCAAATAAGTCACACGATCTCAGACTCAGCTTCCGCCCTCCGTACTGACTCATTACCACACCTGTGCCGCTTCTCCTTCCTTGTATTCATAAGAGAACCGATAGCCACCGCAACGTCGCCGACCGTAACCGCGCACCCTGGGTCCACGTTTCTAACTTTCGCGCCTTTTCTTTTACCGTCCGGTTCCAGATGTGTATCTCTTTCATAGCCGGTGAGGTCGCATCTTCGGATGATAGTGTAAGGTCCTCGGTGTTCCATTCTTTGCTCCCACAGGGATTCGGATGACGATCTCGTCGCTTCCCTCTTTGGTATTATACGCAAGTAGACTTATAGCCGGATGTAAATTCGGGTATGGATTTGATTTGTTATATATGGTTAATTCGTTCCGGTAATTCGAACCGGGTGAAGGCAGCGGCGTTAGCGATTCTATCGGCCTTTGCGTAAATAGGGTTTTTCGTATGCTGGAAGATAGCTTTTTGTAGGCGATGATCGCTTGGAATCGACGGCAAGTAACAGCAATCCTTCTAAGATCGAAGTACTCAACCTCTCGAATATCTCGAGAAGCAGTTCAGTGGCTAGTGAATCTAACATGACCATGGATGAGAAATATATCGCGAACCTGAGGATAATGCGGATAACTCGAGTTTCTAGGAAAGCCCAAAAGAGGTTTCTTAAAAAGGTGAAGATTCATATTATTTATACGAAGAACCATCTCGAGGTGCTGAAAGAGTGTCGTTAGCGCGCTTCGGGTTTCCCGCGCATTGATCCAGTATGGTTTGTGGTGGTTTCATCGAGAATCGAGATGGATAGGCGAAATCGCCTTGCAATTTTCCAAATTGGCGTCGGCGCTTAGGTGGGCGCCTCACGGCACGCCGTGGAAACTAAACACGCTACAATTTCTTTGATATTCGGTCTCGACGGATGCACTAATCTGCAATGATTCTAGCGATGTAGACTAAGTCAAGTCGCTCGATTTTGAGTAATTTAAAGTTTCTTCATTGGTCATCGTGATTTGTTCGGGCTTTAAGATTAACCAACCAGGATACGAAACCCTTCTTCTGGCAGCTAAATCAACCGCAATATCGGTCCTTTGTGCATTTTGAAACCAACCATCCCACCATAATGTTGTTAAAATGCGATAAAGATCTTAATATTTTCATGTGCTGAATTCACGTTTCACATCAAAAGTAGCATGAGACACTCTCTCAGAACAATAAAGAGCCATCGCGCAGTACAAGCTACCTCGACTTCAATATCGACGTAGTTTCAGGCGGGTGCTGGAGAGTTCAGGTGTGTGATGAATAGTGACCTGCATCCATAGTATTCGGAAGCGCGATATTCGAGAGACCACGGAACGACCTCCTCGCCAAACCTCGCAACCCATCTGTCGAAGTCTGGATAGTTGCGCGGGTCGGTAATAGCGCGAGCGACCTCTCCCACGGTTATAGCGTTGCCAGTTTCGGAAACTATCTTGACCGTTACGAAGCCGCTCTTCGGAGCCGGAAGGCAACCTCAAACTGTTTGTCCCCGGTGACGTTGCATTCTCCGAAGCAAGGGAAATTCCGAACAGCGGCCATTCCCTCCGCCAGTGGCATTCCGAAGCACGACCGCATCCACCGAATCGGATTTGGGGTTGTAGATGAGGAGGTTGATAGCCGGGTGGAGTCGAAATTCGTTGTTGCGCCAGAGCAGATAGAAAAAGTAGTTCTTTTCATCCGGAGTGGAGTTCGCGGGGGCCATTCTCATAGGGACGAGAGAATCCCGAAACAACAGCCTATCGATTTCCCCGAACTGGCTCGCAGCGTCAATGAGGCTTTTGAGAGTTTTGCAGACCCTCGGAATCCTGCCCTTCAGGTCCCAGTAGGTGAGGTACTCGAGAACTTTGAGGAGGATCTCGCACGGTAAATTGAGGAGAGACATCTTACTACTAGACGCAGCGCGGCCTCACAGTTGATGGAGTCGATGGATCGATGATGTCAGTGATGTCGATGAAGTCGATGAGGTCGAGCAGGGTAGGTCGATGAGCCGGGTCGATGAGTGTCGGTTGGACGCTCGCCGTTTACCAATCGCAACGGAAAGGAATCTGTGATCGTGTATGGTAATTTGTGGTTGTAAAAAAAAAGTCGATGATGCTAATATGGTTTGGCGATATGTTGTTGGGGAGGTTTTGCCAGGTTAGCTGATTTCGGATTTTGCATATAAAAAAATCGCTATGGACCGACCGAAAAAAAAAAAAAAAAAAAAAAAAAGTTAATAATGATAAAATCTACTCTGCACACGCCAGCTTCCCCATAAGCACGATTCGGACGTTTACTATGTTTTACGCACGCCATGGATACTACGATCGACATGTAGTTCTGTCAAATGGTAAATATATTTGATGATATTTTAGATTATTGACAATGCATTAAGCGTTAAAGAATCTAATTACAGAAGAGGGGAGCATGTTATAAGCATCTGTATGGCTCTGGTAAACGCGCCGTTGGCGTTAATATTTATGCCGGAACGCTATATGATATGATCCTTTATATGTTTGAGGGACTTTAGTCGCGTTCGCGAAACAATATCCCGGTTTCCCACGGTGCGCGATACAGAGAGCACCTGGGCAGCAAGGTGTGTGGCTGCAATCGCGCTCTATTGGCCGGAAAATTTTAAATCATCAGTATCTCAGATAACATGATTCGATTCGTGCATTTTCCGAGTTATTCTTTATTCCCTATAAATGGGGTAAAACACTGGAGTAAGCGAACTTACGGCCGATGGGAATGCAGTTTTGAGCGCTATCGACGTGTAGCAGCGTATCTTTAATGTCTGGCGAGGATACGGGGGTGGCCGAAACAACCGCCGCGGCGGCGAGGAAGCAGGTGTAAACAGCCTTCATAGTGGTTTACTGTGGGGATTCGATCTGTATTGCAATCGGGGACAGGTATGTTATATGAAGCTTATATTGTTCGATAATGGGTGAAGTACAGCTAGGCTAGTCCTGCAGCACGATTTATATATCGATGGAGAATCCGGGTAAGTTCGTAAATGTTATAGGTTCCGCTCGCTAGAATAAAAGAGTGAACTGGAAACATCTAGTGATCTCCGCTCCTAGTCTAATTTTTCGGGGTCGAGTACGAGATGACCCGCGCGAAGGCTACGCGCGCGTACATCCGTTTCATCCCCAGGCTGCTCCGCCTAGAAAGAAAAGTTACTCTTCAAAGTAAGGAACGAGTTCCCGGGTACATGGCAAGTGCAGGTAAGACGAACCAACTCCCCGAAATACTTATATGGAATTAATAGTATCTATGCATAAGATGACACGGATAGATTCTCCAGCTAGACGTTATTCTAGACGGTTATAAGCAAGATAGCAAGGTTCCGAAAGCGAATAAATGTAATGTATATCCGCAAATACACGCTCTATGCCGCTATGCGAAACCACTTTGTCCTTCCTCCAAACAAGCCTTTCCCAACGTCGGTCGAGGATAGATACTAAAGAGAGGCGAGTTTTACGGGATTCCGAGAAAGACCATGTTGCAGATACATACCTCCCTGTATAACCATCTTAAGGCGCAGAGCACGGCAATTATAGCGATCGAATGATCTAAAGAGCTGTCACTTAAATCTATATTGACATAAATATTGGCATCAGGACCCTTGTTGTGTTGCGCTAAGATACAGAAATAAGCTTTTCAGCAATTAGAATTGTGCTGAAAGCCCTCAGTTTTTAATATCCACCCAGCGGCAGCAAAAAGTGGCGGCTGTACATAAGTGGCGTTCAGTGGCGTAAAGGTGGTGTAAAAACAAGAGCAGAAATACATTCCGTCCACGTGAGTCCAAAGTTATTTGCGACTCTTACAACCATGCGAATATCGTAAATAGCTATCTTGGGTGGTTGGTAAACCCTGAAATTTCTGCTTGCTCGTGTTGCAATGCCGCCTGAGGTTAGAGTCCTTATGGAAGAAAGAATCCTATTATTTCAGTTTATTTTAAGATTTTTTCCTATCATTATTGCTGGCGTTTTGTCTTCTCCTGGGAGTTTTGATAATATACATGTTTGCAGATTTTTGAGTGGATATCCAGAGAAGAATACATATATTATAAGAATATCATTGTTTAATCAGTATCGATGATATTATAGGATGTATCTCAGCTATTATAGGATGTATCTCAGCAATAGATCGCAATGACCAGATTTACAATACCATCCACAACTTCAAGCCTTCCATGAACGCCTTCGACTGAGTGGGACATCTTCCACTCGTCCCAGTACGGTTCTTCCGGTTTCAACGCTGCAACAGTTTGCATGACTTGTAAAACCGTAACGCCACGTCCATCTTCATTCTTCACCTCAACGCGTTCCACGAGCGCGTAGGTTCGCAGCCGTCGAACCCGACAAGCAACCTATCTACTGCCGGTGAAGTCGCGTTTTCCTTCGCAGCAGATGTTTCTATAAGTTTAAATTCCCTCTCTCGTTTGTTTTCGCATAGTGTGACGTCGTCGACGGCTTCTCCAAGCTGGTAGTTGATCCAGTCAAACGTTGGGTGGGCCCTGTATTCTCGCTTTCGGTTCGGGCAACCGGCGCGTCGCGGAAGAGCGTTTTATCGATTAGTCCGGTCAGGGACTTCGCATTAACGAGTGTGTGGAAGGAATGACTAATAAGCGGGATGTTTATCTTAAGGTCGAAGAACTCGAGTTCCTCGAGAATATTCAGGAGATCTCAGGGGGTAGAGTGTCCATGACGCCGCCAGTACGTAAAGTCGCTACGAGCAGCGACGTGAAGATGATTTTATATTGTTTAACGGAAGAAATAGTTGCTAGAAGATATTAAGGTTATTGCACTGCTGACGATTCCATGGACACGGCTTTGGGACCCGTTCCGTTTACAGACATCTATCGGGAGACGACTTTTGTTTTCGCGCAAATTTGACCCAGATCTGAATCTCCAAAGTTGAAAACGGAAAAAAGGCGATATAAATAGACAAAGAAAAAAAAAAGGCTGGACAAAAGCGAATAAAGGAGACAACGAGCGACGGGTTTAGCAATTGGGCGAAATCGCCGACTATTATTCTGCCTCACTGCCGGGGACATTCGCAGGGAGCTATTTTTAGGGGAATGAGGATGTTATTATGTTCCACAATATGAACCATTTGTTTCAAAGGTCTCGTGCGCATTGAAAAAGAAAACCCTGGGAACCCTGGGGAACCCCGGATACTAACAAACAACTATACGACACGTCGGCGGCGCAAAACCGTCATGAATCGTGTGTGGAGCTGCTATTCGTGAAGTCACATGATAGCATACAATAGTGATGTCTAATTCGGTCTAGATGACGAGCGAACCATGAATTGGGATCTAGGAGCTCGAGAGAAAAGGCTTTTTGTCGGTTTTCTTCCCATAATCGTGATCGTGTGATCGAGGTATTTTTGCCACGTTGGGTGAGCTTAACCTTAACCGCTAATTGAAGTCTCGGGGGTTCGCTAATTTCCCGAAGCTTCGAGGTGCAGTAAACTTGATCTAAGCTTGATCCACTCCTCAGCAGTATTACTAAGGCCGCCCAGCCACTAGGATGGTGCTACGTTATGATTTTAGGGGACTGAGATCGGTTATATCCAGGTTGTTGGATATGAATTAGCATTGGCTGATATCTTTAGGGGTGGCTGATATATGATTATTATTACGATTATTTTTCACTCCCTAACTACTGTTGCTAGTTAATTCTAATGCTTAAATGTATCCTAGACCCCTTTTAATATATACAAATGTTGTCCATACTATGCATGATGTAGTTCATCAATCACTTCATCTTCTGCGTTGGTTCCAAGCGTCCGTCCATCTGAGCTAGTCACCGTGACTGTGACTCGTCGCCCCGCTTCTTGCGTCAATTCCCAACGCGCTAGCTTCATCGTGGTTTGGCTGACTCCCCGTCCGAGTATCTGCTCCTAGCTTAGCTGTACTTCGTCTCCCTTTCTCCAGCTGTACTCCAGCACATCCTTACTATTCGCAACCGTGGTTCCCGTAAGGGTTGTTGTGAGCCTTCTCTTTATCTTTCCCCAGATTCCGGCTTTCAGGAAACTCTTCAGGCTCGGAAGGCAAACAACAATATTTGCCCAAAGTATTCAAACACGGTACAGAGCGGCGGAACCGATGGATTTGTGAGCTTCCAGGATAAAAGAGATATCATGATCGCGAACACGACGCAGAGAAACCCCACGCCGAAGATCACTGCCAATCCGATCTTTTGGCGGCGGTTGAGTTTGAGGACGGTTAGGAGAGGAAAGGGGATAAGATAAACTGATTTTGTTAGCATTTGGCTTCTCCATCTTTCCGCCTAAACATCATAAACCATGGCCTTGGGACTTACTCGTTATATCGGTTAGAATATGGAGTATTACGGTGACGACCTCTACTGTATGATTTACACCTGAAACGCATACTTCATTCGGATCGAGGGACCTATTGAGACCGGTACATTGTATTTAGTTCGGTTACATTATCCTGAAAGAGGCCGGTGCCGGGCTTGCGACTTACCAATTCCTCGACACCGGTAAACACCAGAAAAATTTCATCTACATGCTGAGTATGAACGAGCATATTGTGGAGACGCACACTACTAAATAACAACGCCAGGTCCGCCTCATTGACGGAAGTGTCGTCCGCGGTATTATCTCGGAGTAGAAGCATAGGAGCGAGAATTTGATAGCCTACATCGCCGGGAAGTAGAGGCAAAACACGGCGTATGCCACCTTGAGGATTCTTGCGTCCGTTATCTCGCTGAGGTTATTTATAGGATTACCGTTCGCGACGAAGAAGCCTAGCTTTATATGTGCTATATCCAGTGGTAGGTGGAATATCACAAATACTGATATTCTGAATGGAGGAATACGAGGCGGAAAAGTGGTAAAACTAAAATTGTATAAAACTATAAGAATAAAGGCGTCAAAAAAATTATTATCACGATTAAATATTATATAGTAGTAGGATTTTATAGACTTATATTAGTTCCTTCTCAGTTCTTTAGACAATTTAAGTATTATAGCCTAATCTTCTCCTGGAATGCCCTGATAACGAAGGCAATGATAAAGAATGCATCAGACTACGAGAACCAGGCATCGCGGCGGTAGCAGCGGATGTATAGACGGAGCGCGAGGAATGCGAAGTTGATGGGGAAAACGATTTGATTGCCTAGTCCCTATTATGTTAGTCCTGTAAAATACCAAATAGTACCCAATATATCATTGTTTCTCGCAAACCACTGGAAGCTGTTCAAAAGGGAATAACTTACGATTAAATGATATCCTTGAAGCATTAGCTTTGGCACTGCCGAGATGAGCCACTGAGACCGAGCTTCAGGTGATTAAACTGGTTCTTGAAAATTAGAGATTCCAATCTAAAAGTTCTCTTTTCCTGATAGAGCTTCATCTCATCAACGGCTGTTATCGCTGCTATATACTCCGGTAAAATTTCTCTCGTTCTACTATAGAGCAATTTCTGGCGTTCTCTGCTTCCACGATCTCTCATTTTAGCTACCAATTTGATAAGTACTTAGGTAGGTTTTTATTGATTTTCGCCTACCTGACCACTCAGAAATTTCCATTAAAGCCCTTCAGAGCTAAAAAGCGCCATCACAACGTTTCCTTGGCCTTCCCAAGCTAAAAACGCCATCGATTGAGCACAGCGAGGAACTCTTTACCATTTCCATGTTTCTCCCTTTGCCCCCCCTTTTCTCCTTCCATGGCCTGAGTTTTAGGATCAGATCTATCATCTCGCGGAACAGGAGATGGAAAATTGATAAGACAAAATTTCATCGAGAATATTCGAAGAATCCCCTTGTCATGGCTATATGCATGATATCTGCAGCCAAGAAGTCTCAATTCAATTGGATTACCCACTCAGCCGATATTATTATAAGCTTGGAACAAAGGTTTACTGTGAATCTGCAAAAGCTGTTCGAGTTTGTAGTTCATTCATCGACCGGTATCTGCGCTGGATGAGTAGGCACACGGCGAAAGAAACGAATAATAATGAAAATAATAGTCGAAAATAATCACAAATTGGAGTAAGTTATAAGGGTAACGGTGTTCTGACGTAGAAACAAAGTAATCGAGGATGTTCTGCCTGCCCCCGCTGTAAGTGAAAACGAGGTTGCCGGAACGATATTACAAGGGTTTTCTCCCTTTAAATATATATATATTCACCGAGAAACGGCACCACGATGGCAGGACGGTGACTCCGGATCTGCATCAGACTAATCGGAAAGTCATAGCTACCACGAACTCTATCCCAACGAGATCCCGCCTAAGATTCTGGAAAACTGCGACTGCTGGGATTTAAAGCTCCGCATCCCTTCTTTGTCATGGCGTTTCCGCGATTTAACCAGGTCCAGAACGAAAGAGGGCGGACTAGATCGAGCTCTCTTCAGAGAAGATGTCAATGGATGCGCAGGAAGCACCCTGAGATATGAAAGCACAGTCCGACCGGCTCAGGTTTACAGATACCACCCGGTATTCGAGCGGGTTACTTGCCGATTCTCTCTGCCTGAGGAAATGGTAACCCTAAACCTGTCTGGCGAAATCCTTGGAAGCGGCGCTCAAGCCGCCTTCATGCTTTCTCATGGAAACACCACTCGCGCATGAGAATGCCGTATCGCCGCCGGTTTCTAAACTGAACTTGGGCCTCCTAAAAGGGAACGATGAACACGAACCAATAATTGTCGATAAGGCAGACGCGAGAAGCGCGCTGTGAGTATTTCTGACGTCATGGAGGTTGTCGCCGACTTTTTCATTTTTTGCGATTATGGTACTTTAGAGGACACACTCGCCTTGAGATTGTTGACGAGGTTCACCTGTTCCTCCGGTGCCCTGATTGATGGTTAGGGGTAGTCACAGCCCGTATTACACGTGCTTTGGAGATAGAGATACCTTGGTTTCGCTGGGCAGATGGTTACGATTATACGCATTCCGAATATTTATTTATATACAATTCAGTGGTTTGACATAAATCCATCTATATGAGGCTAATTGATACTTGTCTGCCGTCAAAAGGGATTATCCCTTAGAGAAATATAGACGAATAAGTTCAACTGCCCGTCAATGACCTTCGCCTCAACCTCTCCGCCCCATCGGTAGCGTGCCATCTCTTCATGTGAAGGTAGTTGGACACTCAGCCGTCTAATTCCTTCTATTACTTGAAGAACCGTTACGGCTCTTACTCTATTTCCTCCAGTTATTAAGAAAGATCCCACGACCCTCTCAGCTCTCATGATATATACGACAAGCTCTGTCACTGCCGGCGACACCGCGTTTTCCTCTGAGACCAAAGTATGTGCGAGTATGATGTATCCGGCGCTTTCACCTTCGACCCTGGGGCGGGGTAACAGGGCCCATTCCACCGGTAAGCCCATGCTATGGTACGCATGCTTCGGAAGGCGATATGAGCGTCATAAGCTTGGCTTTCCGTAGGCGCAACGGCACGTCGCGGAAGAGTACACGGTCGATCGCGATGGACTTGCTGTTAATGTGCTCATAGAAGCGCCGGCAAACCAGTGGCAGACGGTAAGCTAGGTCGAAATAGGTACAAGAGCCCAAGATCTTAAGGAGTATTTCGCTCGGGAGGAATTCCATGATTTTTTAGCGTTTATAATATGATAGTTTTACGGTTTTTCGAGATGCAAACAGGATTGTTGCGGGATGAAACCGAAAGGCAGAAGAAATTGGAGAAAAGCTGGATTTTATTATTGAACGGAACTAGAGAAAAGAGGCTTAAAAACTTCTCCGCTCTGCTCTATCCTAGATTCCTAGTTTAACCTGGTTCACCCAAACTGCAAATAAACCCATCCCTCATATCCAGCGGATCTTGTATGGCTCTGTAGCAGAGCTAGGCGTCGGCTCATGCATATATTCAGACTGGCTTTTGGGCAGTGGCGGCAATAACGAATTACTGGGAAACGACCAAGGCGTCTTAGCACATAAGCACTTCAATCGGGGTCGCAGAACACTTTAGGAGCATGTCTTGGCTGGAAGTCGAAGTGAAAAGGATAGTTGATGAGGCTGAAAAGTCAACCCCCTTTTTTTTGTGATCGGCTTACGCTCCTGGAGATGTCTGAGAGTCAGTGGAACGTCGTCTCCTCTACGAAAGAAATGCAGCTCAATAATGATGTAGGCGCTATATACTGATTGAATTGAATTGAAATGTCTCGACATATCGATATATCTAAGAAATTACATATTTGCCCCTGTTTCGTGCATGCTTCTGCGGTCGGGCAACCTTATAAATGCACGGTGTCGGGCATGGAAGAAAGAGGTTTACCACGCCTTCCTCGATCCCGATGCGTAGATCTTTATCGTACGAACCGTGCCAGCCACCGTCGAAAAACTTCAAGAGGGCCTCCATGATACGGGTAACCGTAATGGCTTTGCCAGATTCTCCGCTTCTAACGTATAGGGGCGCGTATGTGTTGTGGTATATCGACAACCGCAGGATAAGTAATGAAACCGGAGGTGACACCGCGTTCTCGTTTGCGATCGAAGTTTCGGTGATCATATAAAGGGTAGGCCATTCGAGATGTTCGAATATCGGTGAATGTGGTACTCGAGCCCGCGTGGCCGAGAGGCTTTCTCGCTGCGTAGAACATCAACGTCTTCGTCACGGAAAAGTACGCGATCTAGGACCCCGGTTTTGGTCCTATGGTTGATAACATCGCGGAAGCGCCGGCAAACTAACGGTAAGCGTAGCTTGAGGTCCCAATAGAGAGAGTTTTGTAGGATCCTTATGAGGATTTCGTTCGGTAGACAATCCATAACCCCGAAATTCGAGGTTCTGTCTCTTTGAGGGGAAATATCAAGGTTGAATTGATCTCCAATCGAAGTTTGGGTTCTGAGAAAGATTGTTAAATCTCGGGGATCAAGATCTTTTCATTCAGAGGCGGGGGAAACCCTGGAATGCAGCGGTGCTTAATTTGTCAGCTGAAATTCGATGCACGCTAATGCGAGGCGACAAACGCAAGAGCTCCGCATTCTTCCTGAGGGTAAATCCAAGGTACGTTTCAGGAGTGATATCCTATATTTTTGTTAACATTATATTATTTGTGTATATGAGCATGTACAGCTTACTATCGCGATATATACAGCCTTGATGTGACCTCAGTTAACCTATTCTGGAATAATAAAGACCGGCGTAATTGGAAATCTCCTATCACCAGTGAACCTTGTCGGGGAGTGACCATAGGGCCATCGCAGAAGGGAAATAAAGATCCGTAAGCCCTACGCATAGATGATCACTGCTTTAATGGTCAAGGCTCCAAGGCACTGCCTAGGCGCGCTTTTTGACTAATTCATGTAAAAATTTACAACCCCTGCTCGACCTTCACGATAGGGGTAGCCAGTATCAGACTCTTTACGTTAAGCATGCCCGACGCGTCGCGTGTAGCGATAACTAGGTCATCGTACATCTTCATAAAAGCCTTCATAACATCGACAACCGTAACTGGATATTTCCCGCCTGTGTCGACAAGTACACGGGGAACAAAGCCGTCTTTGTTCGGGAGAAACGTCGGAAGATGGACGCGAATTTTTGATACCGGGGGAGAAAGGGCGTTTTCGTAAGCGATAAGGACGATCTTATAGAGAAGTCTTTCCTGACTATATTAATAGAACTTTAGCAATTATACTTGGATTATAGTCGTCGGATCGATAAGATCACATACGTCTGCCATCCAGCTTCCACGTCCGAAAATGTATCCTTGCTATTGACTCGCCGGTTGACAATGAGTTCCGCAGGACCTTATCCAACATGGGCGAGAAACGAAGCCGCTTAACTCGGAAAGCAGGATGAACAAGGTATGATGTCTTCGCATGGTGATTTCCAGTCAGTCATCTCGAAATAGTACTCCATCGAGAGCAGCCTTTTCGCTTCTCATGTTCAATAACGATCGAAATCGACGGCATGTCAACGCGATCCGGAATTTGAGGTCTAGATACGTCAAATATTCGAAAATGTTTACTAAAAGCTCGTTCGGAAGTGATAAGAGCGTCATAGTCAACGAGAGTATCGGTTACTGTGGGTTGAAGACGGGCGAAAATCGGGAATGGAATGAGGAAAAGGTTTTTGTTTTTAAGAACATGTTGTATGAGGCTGTGTTGAACCGAGTCATGCCTTGTTCAGAAATCGTAAGAGCCGCCAAGCTGCATCCTTCCAGGCTGCTATGGGGAGAAGTTTTAAAAGAAGGCTTCTTACCTGGACAAGATTAAGCAAATTCAGATCCAGGGAAGGCGCATCGTATAAATACATAAATATATAATTCCATATTGCAACTTTAGAGACAGCGTGCAGGATGCCGCATTCAGGGCCTAGGCACAACAAGACTGAGTGACGGCTGCCTGAATGTTTCCACACTATAGTTATTTGTAACGGAATGTTTGGTGTCTGCTACCATCTAGCAAACCGGTTTCCGATGAGGAGGTGAACCACTCCTTCGATAACCTTAATCGTAATAGCCCTTGGAAACGTGTATCTCCACCGATAGCCAAACCAACGGCTCATACCTCCCAACTCGTACCTGCAAGCTATCTTATCATACCCACCTTCATTATAGTGTAGCCTTCGTATCCTTTTGACGTTTGAATGTCGCTCAGTATCACGGGCAAATGCGCTGATAATCGCCTCCATGACGTGATTGCTCTATCCGTTCCCGGTTCGCCAAGCCAGACAAGGGCGAATCCCATCAGATGAATGACCGTGCTCGAGACTGTGGAGAAATGGCATTCTCTTTGCGAGCGCCAAAGTCTGAAAACCTTTTATCGGTGCGCCATACATCTACACAGGAGCGACCGTAAGTACATCGTGAGAGGGGATGAGAAAAAAAGAACTAAAATAAAAAGAGAAAGCGGGGAAAAAGAGGGAGGGAGTGGGGGGGAAAGAAAGCGTAAATCGGTGAAAAGGTGAGTATTCAATCAGAAACGACGGGATACGTACACCACCCGTGGTCCTCGGCAGAGGTTACGTCGTCGAGGGAAGTCGAAATTCCATTAGGCACATCATACTCTGTTACGGCGAATAGGTTGGCTGGGTTGCATATCTAACTGAGCTTTCGAAAGACTGGGTTAATTTGGATAACTGTTCCATCTGAAGGTCGCTGTCGCTTTGGTCCGGAGCGGTAAGGTCGTCCTTCATCGAGAAACTAGATCGAGCTGATGCGTCGCAAATGATCGGGTGCTCCAGGAATAGAGTCCGCTTGATTTAGGCGGAGCGATTCTCCACCAATGCGTGGAACTGTTTGCAGACAAGTTGGACGCCGAGTTTGATATCGCGGTAGCTGAGATGCTCGAAGATATCGACGAGGAGCTCGTTGTGAAGGGAATCTAGAGACATTGCAGGATAATGGGTACAGCTGGGAAGAGTTTCTGGGAACAAGGACAAAGCTATATGAGTATACTGGTCAGTATTGCAAGGCTTTAAGTTAGAATACAGATAAGGGGCGGTATGAGCGATATATGGCCTACAAAAATCTTGGAAAAAGATGAGTTGAACGAGGATCTCTTCCTGGGCTGGTCATCGATCGTTGCGTTTGTGAGGATACGTTGCAGCTAGTATGAAGGCCTTTGTTAACTTTAAGGGGAGGAATTTTGATTCCAGAAAATAATTCTGGAAGGGGGAAAGGAGGAAAAATACGAAGGGGATAACTTGAAGAAAAGAGAGGGAAAGGGGGAAGAGCGATGTAAGCATAATACACGAGCCTTCCAAGCTTTCCTCCCGAAATCACGAATCTATACGCCTAGGTAGCGCTAGCTGTATCACGAGCAAGTCCTCATGTCGTATCCCGCAAAGCCTCGTTAAGTACAAATATTACACGATAGGGTACTACTAACTTCGCTTCTTAGCCTCCTTTCTAGCGTCGGCTTCGCTCCTCCATAAATGCATGATATTGATACAGTCAGTTAACATAATTGTTAGGATACTTACCTAATTTAGAAGCGAATTTCCCATATCTAATATCGGACGCGCCGTATCGCGATGCCTCATTACTATAATAATTATATAAAATACTAGGCGAGTAGAAATTATTTATTATGTGGCGCTAGGATGCTCGTATCGCTAAATATGAGATATACTCGGTTACTTAAGTAGTATATACTAACGTATCGTTTCCCGCTATACATCTATGGTAGCGTTTGAGGCCGGGCGGGCCGGGCGGGTTTGGGCACCCTCTGACCGCCCGCCCGGCAGATCCGGGCTAACCCGCCAAGACATTTTTATATATAAAAATAATTCTATTTGTAGATATTTTATATAATTTATTATTTATTTTACATTTTGCATCGATTTAGGAATATTTTATATATAATTTATTATATTATTTATATATATCTGCTAGCTAACAACATCCCATGCCATAGCTCAACATCTCCATCCATTAATATAATTATTTATTATATTATATATATCTACTAGCTAAATATCCATCCACCAATGTCTCCATAGCATAGCTCAACATCTCCATAGCAGAGCACCGGTATCCACATATTATAGCCCAACATCTCCATGTCCGTCTACTAATATCCTATCCATAGCTTAATATCTCCATATCCGTCCACCAACATCTCCATAATATAGCTTAATATCTCTATAGCAGTATGCCGGTATCCCTATACTATAGAGTAACATATCTATTATTATAGCTTACTATCTCTATATTTATCTACTAATATCTCTATAGCATAGCTTAATATCTCTATAGAGAGTACCGGTATTCCTATACTATTTAACACTATAGGTATCCTCCTATTAACATCACATATTATATCCCTATATTAAACTAACATATTAGTAAAACCTTTAAAACTAGATAGATAAAACTAGAGAGATCCTACTTACTAAAACTAAAGAACTACGGCGGTATCCTAATACCAAATAATAGAGGATTAGGTCATTTTCGTTAAAAACTAAGGGGGAAGGTAGTATTATAAGGTAATACCGCTATACCCCGGACCCTAAAATCCCGGCTTACTTTACAGATTTTATATTAATAATATAGATAACTAAGAGATTTAAAGTAAGAACTATAAAGGAGTCTTATTTTTTTAAACTTAAAAGGATTTGTCTTTTAGAAAATTAAGATTTTCGGTCTAAAACTACTAATTTTATTAATTAAACCCTATATAATTTTAGTATTAAAAACGACGAGTAATGATAAAAAAATATTTTTATAAACGTCTTAAAGCTATTAAAACCCTTTCTACTTAACCTTTCTCTAGTCTAAACTATTAAATTTTTGAGGATTTATAGTAGTAATTAGTCCTAAAATTACCAAATTTTTAAAGATCTATAGTAGTAATCTATAGAAAATTTATCTTATTTAATCGCTATATAACTTATATTAAGCCCTAAGAGCGGTTTAAATAAAAAAAAATTCTTATAACTTTAGGCCGGCTATAAGAAATATTTTTTACCTCTACTAGCTATATTTTAATATTAAAGAAGTATTAGATCCTATAGTAGTCTACTTAAGATATTAAAAAGAGCCCTTCCTTTTAAGTTTATAAAACTTAGACTCTTCTATAGTTCTAACTTTAATTCTCTAAGTTCTTCAAAATACTTTATAGCTAGTGTTCGATATCGGCCCGGGTATCCTGACCGGCCCGTTCGGGTTTAGCTCCGGGTCGGGTTCGGGCGGGTTTTTAAGATTTTTAAAATAGGCGGGTAGCCTATACCCAACCTACCAGGGTCGGGTTACCCGCTAAGACCGCTAAGACCCTAAAAAATAATATTATACGTATATATTTATTTATAATTTTATATACTTTTTACATTTTTATATCGATTTAAAAATTATTTTATATATATATAATTTATTATCTTATTATATTATATCTACTAGCTAATATCTATATACTATAGCTTAATACTAAGGATATTCTCCTACCGACGTCTTTATATAGAGTACCGATATCTCTATACTATAGTTTAATACTAAGAGTATTCTCCTACTAAGGTCTATAAGTACGATATATAAAAGAAATAAAAATAAAGTATTATATATATATATAATTTTAATAAATTTATATTAAAAAACTTATTTTAAGGATAATAAAAGAAAACTAAAATAAATAAAATAATATAGTCTAACGTACTTAAGACTTTTCTTAATTTTTTCTCGGCCTATATAAGCTCTAATACTTAGCTATCTCCTATTATTTACCTTTCTTATATTAGGACCCTAGTATATAATCTGCGGCTAAAGATTAGTCTATAACTTATATTCTTTTTTTTCTTTTTTAATTATTTATTATAAGCTACTAATAAATTATCTTATTAATATTTTAAGGGGAGTACTATTATTTTAGCTTAGGCTACGGCGATAGGGTATTATTAATTATTAGTACTCTTATTAATAGAGTTAAAGTTATTATTATACTCTTTTATCTTTAAATCCTTATTATTACTATATAAATTATTCTTTTAGTAATATTAATATCGTTTTTAAGCGTAATATCTTATCTATTAGATCTTTTACCGCTTTACTTTTAATATTAACGTTTTTTTACGTAATCTATTTTTTAACTAGTTTTTAATAATTATAATATCGTATATTATACTAGCTTTAAGTCTATTACGTTAATATAAGAGAATATCTTATTTTATAAAAATAAGCGCTTAATACTAACTTTAGCGATAGGAATACCGAGATATTTTTTATTATTTTTAAAAGATTAAAGAATAAAGACTTATTTTTTTTCTATTAGATTAAAAAGATTAATAATATACTTTTTAACCGGTATTAAAAGATAAATTATAGCTTTATTTTACTTAGGGTTATACTTATTAAACTAAACTAACTTATTATACTAAGTAGATTTATTAGTATTAAATTTTAATAAGTATAGAAGAGTTTATAAAAATATTTTCTTAAACTTAATTCTTTTTTTACTTTACTTCTTTTTTATTAATATTTTAACTTTTTTAAAATAACCTCTTTACTCTTTAACGCTATAATATTACTTATAATAATCTATAAACTCTTTTCTATATTTTTACTAGTAATCTTTATACGTTTCTTTATTATCTATTCCTTTTTCTTACTCTTCTCCTCTTTTATATCTATCTACGTTAGAGTTTTATAGTATTTTATTTTTATTATAGAGTAAAATTTCTTAGCTAAGTTATAAAAAGTCCTTTTTTATTTATTATATTTCTATAATATTAAGAGAGTTAGTTTATATAGCCTAAACTATTTTAATTATAAACTTCTTCTATAGTACGTACTTCTTCCTTAACCGCTTTATAATAGCTTTAAAGTATTTAAAGATAGAATTATAAATTTTTTAGCTTTTATAAAGAAGAGATAATAAAGGCTAGTAAAACGACTTTAGTATAGAAATATATATAGAAAAAATATCTATTAATACTTAATAATAGATTATTTCTATATATAGAATAGATTAGTAAAGCTATACCGCCTATACTATTTTTAAATTATACCGCGAAGGCGTAATCTTATATAATATCTTAATAGTAGAGTTTTATCGCGTATAATATTCTAAATTATATTTAGAGACGTATAGAAAGGCCGCGATTAATAAAGAGAATATTTATACGGGTTAATTCGTTAAATATATAAAATATCTCGCGCCT